>JAOXYJ010124447.1:0-17854 GCA_028566555.1 Lithophaga nigra
TTTTTGCCAATCCGAAACCCAAGATGGCTGCAATGGAGGAACATAGTTTAACATTGGACCCTATGCAAAATATTTTCAAAGGGCTTCTTCTCAGAAACCGTAGAAATTAATGGAAATGTTTCATTGCAGAAATATTCCTTGGATGGTCCTCTACAAAACTGAAGTTTGTTTTGCCAATCAGAAATCCTAGATGGCTGCCACTAAGGAACATAGTTTAACATTGGATCCTATGGGGATATATATTCAAAGGTCTTCTTCTCAGAAACCATAGAAGTCAATGAAAATGTTTCATTGCAGAATTGTTCCTTTGATTGTTCTCTACATAATTAATGTTTTTTTTGCCGATTGGAAATCAAGATGGCTGCCACCGAGGAACATAGTTTAACATTGGACGTTATGGGGAATATTTTCAACAGTCTTCTTCTCAGAAACCATAGAAGTCAATGAAAATGTTTCATTGCAGAAATGTTCCTTGGCTGGTTCTCTAGAAAGTTATTATTTGTTTTGTCGATCGGTCATCAAGGATGGCTGCCATTGAGGAACGTAGTTTAACATTTACCCTATGGGGAATATCTTCAATGGGAAATGCACTAAACAGGTCTTTTTCGGAAAGAGCTAAAGTATTTACATTGAAACTAGTAATGCATATCAGAATTTAAGATAATATTTCAGTTTCTTACACGTGGTCAGGTTAGAACCAGGTGAACCTAGGTTTATATGTACAAAAGTTAGACTCATCGTACACGAGCTCGATGCTCTATCAGGGTTATTACTAATAGCAAACTCGTTGTATACTAAAGACGCTGTGTTGGTATTTTATATTTTTATATAGTGGTATAATGCTGTCGGAATCAGCTTGGGCCGTCCGTACATTGTATGCACATTGGTTTCCGGACGATAACTTTGGTTCTAGTTAGACGGGATCCTTCTGAAATTTTAATACAATGATCCTTTTCATCAAATAAAGGTTGGGATTGGTAATGGAGATTCTAGCCCCTGGGGTTTAAGAATTAGCCTGAAAGTAAGATTATTCCATGTAAGTAACTTTTATTGTTTCCGAGACAAAAGGAGTAAAAAGGGGGGACAATCCTCAATTTGTAATTTTTAAAAATTTTTCATGCCCATTCTCAATAATTTTTTAAATGTTGTTTTGAGAAAGGTTGTAACACCATTTTCATACTGTTTTTGGTGTACATAATTTTTATCCTATTGAAAAGAGCTTTCATTAGTATGTCAACGGACTTTCTCTATCTTTCAAAGTTTCTAAGATACATAGGGTCAAAAGTAGAAGAATGGCCAAATTTTTCCTTTTATCCCAGGTACATTGAATTCTTTTCATACAATTTGATGGGATTTTGTCGTTGAATTCCCCTTGGAGAGAGCTTTCAGTGGTATGTCTTCAGATTTTCGCTTTCTCTTACATGTACTGTTCCTGATTTGACTTATTGCGGTCGTATCGTGCTGTGATTCTCGGAGCCCTTTATTACTTACGCCATATAAGCAATATAATTTTTTTACATATCACACGTGCATATTCCAAGTCGAAAAGATATCAAATAGCGAACATTATTTTCTTCTTCATTGCGATACAATTACTTTAAAAGCAGTAGAAATAATATAGAGCATCATTGTGACATTGAAATAAACTTTCCTCAAAAGAGGACCTGGTTTTCGAGGGTGAATTCCAGGGATTAAAGTTTAATTTCAAACAGTTATTCACCTTGTACTTCAAAGGTCTAGTTAGAATTTTAATCTTCCATATCCTACAGAAGCAATTTTTTTAAATTTATAGTAGTATGGTCAGGGTTTGAAGGATCGTCGAACTTTCGCTGTATTTTGTTGAAACTGCGTTATCAGATACACAATTATGCAGTTTGACTTATTTTTTTCGGGAACACAAGACAGTTACAACTGAACACTTGAAAAGCCTTAATTTGAACATATTACAAATTTTTTCATCCAAAATATTACGACGGTGGAGCCATGATTCTACATTTGATATTTTAATCTAGAAAGCAGGACTAACTGTCCACTTTTATAAAAAACGGAATCATAAATACATGATACATTTCAATTTACGGCGCATTAAATTTGGGTTATATAGACACAATACATGTATAAAACATTTTTTTCTTTGGTTTTTGAAAGACAGATGTGAAATTTAGTAGTTTTACATATCTTAAAAGGTAGAAACTAAAGACAAAAGTACTAAAAGATACCGTAACGATGAATGCAAATCTCCATGTCAGATTTCATCAAACAACACTATTATTCTACGTCTGAACTCCACTGTAGAACCACAAGCGAACAACACAGACTATGAAGTTAGACGTCGTTTGAAAGTGATCTTTCAAATCAATAAAAGTATGTATTTTGTTTAGTATCTTATATTAAAATAAGGTTACTACATGTAGAAATCCCTGACAGAGTGTTCTTGATGCTATTATTTTATCTACCTTACAAAGAGTTATCTTCTACGTCATGTAAACCTAATACATGCAGCATATCATACATGACGGGTAAGATACTGAAATGCTGTACAACGATTGAGTAGCATGACGTATATTTTAAGTAACAACCGATAAGTTTTCGTTAATGTCGACTTCTAGAGTATGAATGAAATACACCAAAGGTAATACATGTATCGCTCATTGTACCAAAATAAATCATGGTGACCTAAATTTCCCTTTTGAGTGACTCTGGTTCAATTTTACATTTAGGTCAATTTCTTGAGTACTAAATAAAATACAGCGATAAAACGTTATCATTGACTACATCTAGGGTAGTGCTGATCAATACTACAACAGTTGAATCTCCATGACCTATATTTTAGGTTTCAGTTACTCTGGTTTAGTTTTGTGTTTAGGGTTCGTTTCTGGGGCACTAATCATAAGATAGGAATAAAACAACATTCAGTGGATACAGGATTATACTAAGCAGTGGTACAAAAGTGTGTCAACGTGGACCATTTTATTCGCTTGAGTATCCTCGTTAATGTTTGATTTTGATTTTTAACATTGGATATAACAAAAGTATGAAACCTTGGATGATATAACAATCCTTACAACTCTTGCAGTGTAATTAATGAACTCGCTTTAAATTTCCGTTTCAAGCAGCTAGTGTATAAGTAGTCAGGCAGAAATTTTTTTACCAAAGTCTCCAAACCCCTCGGATTCCTCCCTGGTTAATATCATAATTCTAAAATCTTTTGCAAGGTCTACACATATGGATGAAGTTCCAAGCCTATCCGAGGGCTCCACCTGGCCATATTAAAAACCTGAAAGCCTTGGTAGAGTCTATTCGTACCGTGTCTCTAGTCACTCAAGTCTTGAACTTGTATGTCGACTAGTTTTGAAAATATCCTTACTCACTAGATATCCCGAAACTCGTGTCCGTCCATTTTCTTCTGGGGTGATAATGAACTTTGAAAGATAGATGCACATGCGCAATATATCACTTACTCATTCATGAACTAAGACTACAAGTTTCTAGCTTTTATGGTTCATGAGATTTTTTTGAGGCATTACATGACATAATATGTGCGGACGGACGGAGGAACTATATTTCAAGGGGAATTGTTCTTATTGATAACTATATCCTCTATATATATAAATGGTTTAAACTTCTTTGTTTAAGCGTCTACACCGTTAAATTGAAAACATCTATAATGCTACACCATAATTTTTTCACTAGAATGAACAATAAATTGAATGGGCCCACGCCATCAACAAAAACATTTACTCGGTGGGCATAAGCTCTATTTCGCCACTTTTTTTAATCCCCAAACTTGTTGATATTATTATTTTCTTCAAATTAATCATAAAAAAATGAGCTATTTTCGTCCAAATATCTAGCATTATAAATAGAATTCTTAAACAAATCTTTCGTTTGCATCATAGTGTTCACGGAATATTCTGTCGTCGTCAATGTTGTCAAAGTGGAAGCGTTAGTCGGACAGGTATACATCGATCTCGCTCAAGACAGTGATCACACTATTAAAATTTTCTTATTTGAATGAAAATTAAGAATTTAAATATATCGGCAAAAAGAATCAAACAATTAGTTATGCAATGTAGAGACGTAATTGTATGATATTCACTACATCAGTAATACGAAACTCAGTATGTTGGCGTTATTTGGCGACAGCTTTAATGAATGCAGATATACATGTACAATAGAAAACATCATGCACATTTGGTCGCCTTACTGAAAAATTGGCAGACCACGAAAAATGATTGTAAAATTCTACTCACGGTAGGTAGCATTACGAAAATGTCAATTCAAACAAATATCATTTTATATTATTTCGGAGCGAATGTTCATTTAAATAAATTGAGTTCCGATATATATAAACAACCTTACTGCGAAGACTTCATCCGAAGACTTAATATATACTTCTACACTGAAATTTTATTCGACTGTACACGGCTTTTCTGAAAGTCTGCTATCAAAAAATAGTAGTACGCATGTCATACTATGAATTATATATACACGCAAAAAATAATAAACTCGTGCAAAATGATAACATGATTAAAACATGTAAAACTTTCCATCAGCAATTGAATGTTATATTTCAATTAATACAACACAATCTGATGCATGAATAACAAAATTCAAGCACAATATTTAAGGTGAATGAGGACCGGCACCGTCATTACACCTTTATTTTATTATCCCTGCACTTTCTAAAGACAGTTCGGGGATATAGGCCCATCCATCTGTTCGTCCGTCCGTCTGTCTGTCTGTCCGTCAGCAAATCTGTGAAACTTCCCGTTCATTTTTTGTTGCAGGTTTTTTATTTGTATATAGTATTGTTCCTTACTATATGTAGATGTGCAATAAAGTTTTCGATTTTTTATTGATGGGTCTGGGCCGAAATAAGGACCAGAAAGTGACTTTTCATGTTAAATAGCTCGTCAGTGGATCTCATTGTTCATTTTTTGTTGTAGGTCTTTTATTTATATATAGTATTATTCCTTACTATGTGTAGACGCAGTAAGGTTTTGGATTTTTGATTACTGGGTCTGGGGCCGAATAGGGGACCAAAATTAATTTTACGTGTGAAAGACCTTGCCAGTGGAACTCTTCATTCATTTTTATTGAAGGTCTTTTATTTGTGCATAATCTTGTTTCTTATTATGTGCAGATGTGCATTATGGTTTTGGGATTTTTTATTGATGACTCTGGGGCCCAAAAAGGGGCCAAAATGGATTTTAGGTGTTAAAAACCTTGTCAGTGGAACTCCTTATTTATTTTTAAATAAGTACATTTTAATCTAAAACAGTTGTTTCTTAGTACCTCAGTAAAGCTTTTGAAGTTCAAATTAAGGGATCAGGATAAATCGAAGGGTTAAAAAGGGGTCCATTGTAAAATTGCTTAACAATTGGTTTGTAATATATCATTGCAATGGTCATTGGTTGTAGATGCAAAATGTAACAGTTAATGTAGTCATAACCCATACAGTAGGGATTTAAGGGGTCTCGAAGGAAAAGGGGGGCCAAATTAAAAAAAAATGACTACTGATAAGGTTGTAATATGTCCGTGTATTCGTCTTTGATTGTAGAAATAAAAGGTAAAGGGTATTTGCATCCTTGTCCTTACTGTAGGGAATTAGGGCCCAAAAATCAATGTGGGGGTGCGGGGATAGTTGTTTCGGACACCTCCATCTAGTAAACATTATTACTAATTTAGTGGTTATTTAATATTTTTAATTTCCAAAATATTTATACATAAGATGATTAAATATTAATTCACACATAATAAATGATTTATTGTATTATTTTACACGTTTCCAAGTAAGTTTTAAAAGTCTTTACCATGAAAAAATGGAAATAATATTCCATTGGAGAAAACTCAACTTTTAAACAAGGGAGGTAATTCGGTAATATGAAATGCACTGAAAACTTTGATTTACTCTCATTAATTTGAAGTAGAGATAAAATAAGCCTGGTGACCCCATTTTTCTTTTTTGTGATCGATAGTATACGATCTAAGCAAACTTTGTTCAAATGCTCAGAAATTTTTATTGATAGAAATATAGAAATATATATTTTTCTGGAATTTCCCTATATAAACCTTCTAACATTGGACGCCTGTCATTGCGAAATATCTCATAATCTAGTTCGGAAACATGCCTTTTTTATTATCAATATACATACAATAAGCTAAACTTATGCCACTTTTCACAATATTTCATTGAATGAAAAAATTTTTCATTCAGATTTCATTATTATCCCCGCACTTTCTAGAGAAAATTCGGGGATATTTTAATCGGCCCGTCCGTTAGCAAATCTCGTCATTTGAACTCTCCGTTCATTTTTGATGTCGTTTTTTATTTGTATTGTTCCTTACTATGTGTAGATATGCAGTAAGGTTTTCGATTTTTTATTGATGGGTCTTGGAACAAATAAGGGGCCACAAAGGGACTTTTAGTGTTAAATAGCTTGTCAGCGGAACTCCTCATTCATTTTTTGTTGTAGGTCTTTTACTTGTATATAGTATTATTCCTTGGTATGTTTAGATGTGCTATTAGATTTTGGATTTTTGATTGATGGCCCTGGGACCGAATAACGGCCAAAATTGATTTAACGTGTGAAATACCTTGTTAATGGAACTCCTCATTAATTTATATTGCATGTCCCCTATTTGTGCATAGTACTGTTACGGTGCGGGTACCCTGGTTATGGGTTACCTACAAAACCGCTGGTTATGCGAAATTTTCACTGGTAGCGTGAACTAAGCTGTTATTACAGCCAAATATAGAACATCTTTGATAGCATGGTTTGGCTAAGACACTGTTTTATTTCATATAGGAATGATTGTTGATAACAACAATTGGTTAAATTTCATGTAACAATTTATTATAGTTAAACAATGTATTATATGACAATGAAATAACCCCAGAGCGCAAACAGAACGGTGACCCCTTTTTGGCACTTTAGGCATCAAATGTAAAGTGTAGTAAGCTGTAGGTCACACGCCACAGATAAGGAACTCATCTAAGTATAAACAGGAACATACACATGTAAACCTGGTATCGGTTTGTGAGGTTGCGGGCGGTACGCTCCAGGTAATATTGTCAGCGTTCATACACAATATACGGCCTGGTCTATATCTAGCCACAACCTAGGGGAATGCAAACGACGCAACTCTTTTTATAACCCGTTTGGGGACCTCCCCAGCATTCGATTGGCAGAAGGACTCAAGTTATGGTAACCGCTCGTGCGTACCGAATATAAACAAATGCCGGCTTCCAGCTAACGAAGACGAGAAACGTTGAAAATGAGGGGAGAGGGGCTTATCAGAACCTATTCCTTAACAGAAAGAAGCCCATGTTATAATATATAGAATCTACAAATATAAATCGATAAGGTGAGAAGCGGGATAATGAATAAACAGGGAGAACATGTCCGTTGGCCCCTTGGTCAAACAATGAGGACGAACTCATAACCTAACATCGTAATTCTCACATAATGATGCAGCAATAATATACAAGAATAATACATAGCATAAATATTTCAAATTCACATTGTCAATGTGAGCACGTTGTCTGTCGGTGAACGGCGATTGACGGCCCCATAACGCGAAACAAAAGTGAGAATAAAACTATGAATGAGTGTTCACTGACCAGTCCGAACAAGTAAAACATGATTACAAATCTACAGTCTAACTCCTAAACCGTGACAGTATGGTAATTTCTTAATACTTATGCTTTTATATCGTCATTTCCTTGATACTTCCATATGGTCATTTCCTCAGTATGTATACCTTCATATAATATGTATGATTCCATATGGTCCGTAATACGTATACTTACACATGGTAATTTCTGTGATAATTATACTTGTATGTGATCATTTCTTTAATACGTTTTGCCTCCATATGCTAATTTCCTTAATACGTATACTTACATATGATCATTTCGTTAATAGGGTTGCTTCAATATGATCATGTCCTTATTACGTATACCTACATATGGTCAATTTCTACACTTTATACTTATAATTCTGTATACATTTCTATATTTATATATTTATACTTATATATGATCATTTTCATAATATGTATGCTTCCATGTGGTCATTTCTTTAATACATACTAATATAAGCTCATTCCCGTGATATGTATACCTCTATATGGTAGGTCATTTCATTAATACGTTAACTTACATATACTTCCTGGATACATATGCTTCCATATTGTCATTTCTTCAATACATATGTTTCCATGTGAAATGCTTTCCGAGACTAAGTATTTTTTCCTAGTTATGTCTTTTTTGGAAATGAAAGCAATCATTAAAAATGTCTTCAAAATTATTGCGTCTAACTTAAAAAAGAAATAGATGTGAGGCATCTCGGTAATTTTGATATGTATGTACGCTGTCTGAATGCCGCAAATTCTGTTGGTGTATTGTATATGTATAAGTTTCATGAAGACTGAGAGAAGCCATGATGAAATACGTACAGATAGGTACATTCAGACCTTCCCTTTCATAAAGTAGACGTAAAACTTTTCATAATGTCTAACCTGCAAGTTCACTTGATGACATCTTGCTGTCGTCCTGACAAGTCCAAGCTGACCTGCAACAGACGCCGTGACAAGACCGGTCAAAAGAACAGCTCCAATCGAACAGGTCAAGAGGACAGCTTTGTTTGAACTGTCATGAGGACCGCACCTGGCGACTTTCGTGAAAAGGCGGATGTCATTAAAGTGACATATCTATAGATATGATAAATACTAAAATACGAAAATTCCAAATAGTCAGTACCAAAATAAGTTTTTTCTTCTTTTTTAAATACATCAATAAACATTCAGATATAAATGCAGAATTTACATTTATTTTTTTCGATGCGCACACCCAAGGATTGTGTCAGCAGAGTCAAGGAAGTTAAGAAGCTACAGTAACGCCCTATGTATGAAAATTATAAGTTATATGCTATACTGGCGTTAAGCCTACGGAGATTGACAGAAGAGTTTTGTAAATAAATCCAAGAAAGCTAGCGTTGAATCCATTGGACCCCTCGTCATGCAGTTACCTGAGGTTTCAACGGCCCTCGAAAGCTTTTGTCGTTACTTGCGACAGCCGAAAATCGCTAAAGCGGAAAATATTTTTGAAAATCCAGAAAAAATTAAAATAATGTAGCGATTACATGGAAATAACCGAAAAGCAAATAACTATTACCCTATCATATTTTATGACAAACTGCATCGGTGCAAATACAATATAATTTCTTGTATATTATTATTAGTATGCTTCCATACGATTATTTCTTCATTAAGTATGCTTTTCGTTAATACATATGCTTACATGTGGTCATGTCATTTTCTTGATATATATAATATATATTATATACTTACATCTGATCATTTCTTTAATATGTTTGCTTCAATATATTCATATTCCTTAATATGTAAATTAACATATGGCCATTTTCTTAATACGTATACATTCATAAGGTGATTTCCTTGATATGTATCTTCGATATGGCTATTTTCTTAAAATGTATACTTACATCTGATTATTTCTTTACGGTTGCTTCCATCTAATTATTTCCGTAATACGCATACCTACATAGTGGTCATTTCCTTAATATGTATATTCACATATGATCATTTTTTACCAGCTTAGCTTTTCCTGCTATGCAACATATTTACAAACGAAGAGTAAGAGACGCTACGGAAGTTGTAACATGACTTTTCATTAGTCACAGTTTGAATTGTAAACCAATCAACGATTAGACTTACCAGGGAAATCCCAATAAACAATTATTGGGCAATAAATGAGTTTTATGATATATTACTACAATTTTTGTTTACAGGAACCATGGACGTATTTAATTAATCACTGCGGGAATGTAAGCATAAAACACAATAAATTTGAAGAACACCTTTGAATTTTAATTTTTGTTTGTAGTACTACATCGTAAAACTCATTTATTGCCCGATAATTTCCCTGGTACGTCTTATCGATGATTTTTTTTGTTAAGTTTAAACCGTGATAAATGAAAAGTCATCTTTTTCTGCTTCAAACAAGTTTAGAACATGGTACATTTACCGTCACGAACGTAGTGTCGTCTAGGCATATCTCATACCACATTCCGAAAAAAATCTATTTCAATTTAATAGGGTTTTCCTTTCTACATATGTACATTTAAGTAGCTAAAACTGGATACGTGAGGGAGTAATTGATGAGAATTACGGACGTTATCAGATTAGAACTGATAGTTTTATTGGCAATTCTGAACATTTAAAAATTATATTTGTAATGGAAATTAAAGATATCTACACTGCATACTAGTTATTTTAGCGGCGGAGGGGCTAAATGGGAAGGTTAGAACCATTCATTTTTGTGGGGATTACAAGAAATTTTCAGCTCCGAATTTTTCCCTGACAACTGAACACAACCCACTTGTCCAGATTTAGCTGAAGTTTTATATTTTTCTCTCCCTCATAGGCATTCCATTAGACTGATTAGGTATTTTATTTACTTATTTATTCATTTATTTATACATGTAGTAATTTTCGACTTCTTTTCTTACAGCTTCTTGTGTGCTGCTAGGTTTTATAGAGTAAAACTTTTTAACATCCTAGAGAAATTTCAATCCATTGACTTATGAAGCACTTTATACTTTCGACAGGCCATGACACCTATCTCCAAGCTTTTAGAGTTTATTGTACGTGTGTTTGCATTGTTACCATTGAAACAACAAGAATAAATTTCTTTTAGATGGAGGTTGGAAGAAACTTAATATTCTTCAACATATAGTGGAGAATGACAAAATAAAATTAACCATATACCATGTGTACTGTCTCTCATTTTTTTCCACTACTTACCTGATAATTACTTTATAATTATATTAATTATTTGTTATATTTTTGGGACATGGGAGTTGTGATTTACTACTTCGAATAACCTTACTGTTTCTACAAATTTCTCCGCAACCAGACAATGGGGGGCATTTTGTATATATCTATGACATTGTATAAGGCTTTTCATTGTCCTGGAATTTGTCAGCTATTTCCCAATCCTCCCTTCATAAAAATCAAATGGCTTCCTTTACCTAAACTTTATCAACTTTGTAAACTGAAGTTTGGATGATTTAATCCTTCTCCAAACTAGACAAACTGCATCGTATAAAAAGGGTTTACGTTACATCTTTTATTTCTGTACAGAAAACATTTGAGAGCGAGACTCATGCACATAATTCGCCAGATAATTCGTGAAATACAAATGCACTGAAAAATGTACTTCATAAATAATTTTCAAATAATATCTGTTAACATTTCACGGGTAACTAAACTCCGTCTTTCGATTTTTATGAGTCGGTCTGAACCAGTGGAAACCAACATAAGATTTTCATTCTGAAAATGATTGTTTGTTATCATTAGATATCTCCGAACGCTAAACTGAAATGCACTTAACTGTAATATGTATGTTTTCATATGGTCATTTTCTTAATGCGTATACATTCATATGGCGATTCTTTTTTATACGTATCCTTCCATGTGGTCTGTCCTTAATATGTTCATTTGCTCAATAAGTAAACTTACATATGATTATGTCTGTAATACGTTTGCTTCCACATGGTCATTTCCTTAATACGTAATACTTACATACGGTCATTTCTTTGATAGGTATATATTCATATGGTCATCGCCTTAATACATATGCTTTCCTCTGAACATTACGTATACTTACATATGATCATATCTTCAATATAGTTGCTTCCAAATGTTTATTTCCTTGATATGTACACCTATATATGGCTATTTCTTAATATATACACTTACATATGATCATTTCTTTGATACGTGTGCTTCTCATGTTGTCATTTCCTTAATACGTGTACCTACAATGAAAATTCCCTTAATACCTATGTTTCTATATGGTCATTTCCTTATACATATACCTAGATATGGTCATTCCTTTAATATGTTTGCTTCCATTATTTCCTTAATAAATATTCTTGCATATGCTTATTTTCACTTATATATTTATATCCTGATTTCCTTAATACATATGTTTTCATATGGTCATTTCCTTTATAAGTATGCTTCTATAGGGATATTTCTTAATTATGTATTGTTACGGTGTGGATACCCTGGTTATGGGTTACCTACAAAACCGCTGGTTATGCGAATTTTCACTGGTAGCGTGAACTGAGCTGTTATTACAGCCAAATATAGAACATCTTTGATAGCATGGTTTGGCTAAGACACTGTTTTATTTCATATAGGAATGATTGTTGATAACAACAATTGGTTAAATTTCATGTAACAATTTATTATAGTTAAACAATGTATTATATGACAATGAAATAACCCCAGAGCGCAAACAGAACGGTGACCCCTTTTTGGCACTTTAGGCATCAAATGTAAAGTGTAGTAAGCTGTAGGTCACACGCCACAGATAAGGAACTCATCTAAGTATAAACAGGAACATACACATGTAAACCTGGTATCGGTTTGTGAGGTTGCGGGCGGTACGCTCCAGGTAATATTGTCAGCGTTCATACACAATATACGGCCTGGTCTATATCTAGCCACAACCTAGGGGAATGCAAACGACGCAACTCTTTTTATAACCCGTTTGGGGACCTCCCCAGCATTCGATTGGCAGAAGGACTCAAGTTATGGTAACCGCTCGTGCGTACCGAATATAAACAAATGCCGGCTTCCAGCTAACGAAGACGAGAAACGTTGAAAATGAGGGGAGAGGGGCTTATCAGAACCTATTCCTTAACAGAAAGAAGCCCATGTTATAATATATAGAATCTACAAATATAAATCGATAAGGTGAGAAGCGGGATAATGAATAAACAGGGAGAACATGTCCGTTGGCCCCTTGGTCAAACAATGAGGACGAACTCATAACCTAACATCGTAATTCTCACATAATGATGCAGCAATAATATACAAGAATAATACATAGCATAAATATTTCAAATTCACATTGTCAATGTGAGCACGTTGTCTGTCGGTGAACGGCGATTGACGGCCCCATAACGCGAAACAAAAGTGAGAATAAAACTATGAATGAGTGTTCACTGACCAGTCCGAACAAGTAAAACATGATTACAAATCTACAGTCTAACTCCTAAACCGTGACAGTATGGTAATTTCTTAATACTTATGCTTTTATATCGTCATTTCCTTGATACTTCCATATGGTCATTTCCTCAGTATGTATACCTTCATATAATATGTATGATTCCATATGGTCCGTAATACGTATACTTACACATGGTAATTTCTGTGATAATTATACTTGTATGTGATCATTTCTTTAATACGTTTTGCCTCCATATGCTAATTTCCTTAATACGTATACTTACATATGATCATTTCGTTAATAGGGTTGCTTCAATATGATCATGTCCTTATTACGTATACCTACATATGGTCAATTTCTACACTTTATACTTATAATTCTGTATACATTTCTATATTTATATATTTATACTTATATATGATCATTTTCATAATATGTATGCTTCCATGTGGTCATTTCTTTAATACATACTAATATAAGCTCATTCCCGTGATATGTATACCTCTATATGGTAGGTCATTTCATTAATACGTTAACTTACATATACTTCCTGGATACATATGCTTCCATATTGTCATTTCTTCAATACATATGTTTCCATGTGAAATGCTTTCCGAGACTAAGTATTTTTTCCTAGTTATGTCTTTTTTGGAAATGAAAGCAATCATTAAAAATGTCTTCAAAATTATTGCGTCTAACTTAAAAAAGAAATAGATGTGAGGCATCTCGGTAATTTTGATATGTATGTACGCTGTCTGAATGCCGCAAATTCTGTTGGTGTATTGTATATGTATAAGTTTCATGAAGACTGAGAGAAGCCATGATGAAATACGTACAGATAGGTACATTCAGACCTTCCCTTTCATAAAGTAGACGTAAAACTTTTCATAATGTCTAACCTGCAAGTTCACTTGATGACATCTTGCTGTCGTCCTGACAAGTCCAAGCTGACCTGCAACAGACGCCGTGACAAGACCGGTCAAAAGAACAGCTCCAATCGAACAGGTCAAGAGGACAGCTTTGTTTGAACTGTCATGAGGACCGCACCTGGCGACTTTCGTGAAAAGGCGGATGTCATTAAAGTGACATATCTATAGATATGATAAATACTAAAATACGAAAATTCCAAATAGTCAGTACCAAAATAAGTTTTTTCTTCTTTTTTAAATACATCAATAAACATTCAGATATAAATGCAGAATTTACATTTATTTTTTTCGATGCGCACACCCAAGGATTGTGTCAGCAGAGTCAAGGAAGTTAAGAAGCTACAGTAACGCCCTATGTATGAAAATTATAAGTTATATGCTATACTGGCGTTAAGCCTACGGAGATTGACAGAAGAGTTTTGTAAATAAATCCAAGAAAGCTAGCGTTGAATCCATTGGACCCCTCGTCATGCAGTTACCTGAGGTTTCAACGGCCCTCGAAAGCTTTTGTCGTTACTTGCGACAGCCGAAAATCGCTAAAGCGGAAAATATTTTTGAAAATCCAGAAAAAATTAAAATAATGTAGCGATTACATGGAAATAACCGAAAAGCAAATAACTATTACCCTATCATATTTTATGACAAACTGCATCGGTGCAAATACAATATAATTTCTTGTATATTATTATTAGTATGCTTCCATACGATTATTTCTTCATTAAGTATGCTTTTCGTTAATACATATGCTTACATGTGGTCATGTCATTTTCTTGATATATATAATATATATTATATACTTACATCTGATCATTTCTTTAATATGTTTGCTTCAATATATTCATATTCCTTAATATGTAAATTAACATATGGCCATTTTCTTAATACGTATACATTCATAAGGTGATTTCCTTGATATGTATCTTCGATATGGCTATTTTCTTAAAATGTATACTTACATCTGATTATTTCTTTACGGTTGCTTCCATCTAATTATTTCCGTAATACGCATACCTACATAGTGGTCATTTCCTTAATATGTATATTCACATATGATCATTTTTTACCAGCTTAGCTTTTCCTGCTATGCAACATATTTACAAACGAAGAGTAAGAGACGCTACGGAAGTTGTAACATGACTTTTCATTAGTCACAGTTTGAATTGTAAACCAATCAACGATTAGACTTACCAGGGAAATCCCAATAAACAATTATTGGGCAATAAATGAGTTTTATGATATATTACTACAATTTTTGTTTACAGGAACCATGGACGTATTTAATTAATCACTGCGGGAATGTAAGCATAAAACACAATAAATTTGAAGAACACCTTTGAATTTTAATTTTTGTTTGTAGTACTACATCGTAAAACTCATTTATTGCCCGATAATTTCCCTGGTACGTCTTATCGATGATTTTTTTTGTTAAGTTTAAACCGTGATAAATGAAAAGTCATCTTTTTCTGCTTCAAACAAGTTTAGAACATGGTACATTTACCGTCACGAACGTAGTGTCGTCTAGGCATATCTCATACCACATTCCGAAAAAAATCTATTTCAATTTAATAGGGTTTTCCTTTCTACATATGTACATTTAAGTAGCTAAAACTGGATACGTGAGGGAGTAATTGATGAGAATTACGGACGTTATCAGATTAGAACTGATAGTTTTATTGGCAATTCTGAACATTTAAAAATTATATTTGTAATGGAAATTAAAGATATCTACACTGCATACTAGTTATTTTAGCGGCGGAGGGGCTAAATGGGAAGGTTAGAACCATTCATTTTTGTGGGGATTACAAGAAATTTTCAGCTCCGAATTTTTCCCTGACAACTGAACACAACCCACTTGTCCAGATTTAGCTGAAGTTTTATATTTTTCTCTCCCTCATAGGCATTCCATTAGACTGATTAGGTATTTTATTTACTTATTTATTCATTTATTTATACATGTAGTAATTTTCGACTTCTTTTCTTACAGCTTCTTGTGTGCTGCTAGGTTTTATAGAGTAAAACTTTTTAACATCCTAGAGAAATTTCAATCCATTGACTTATGAAGCACTTTATACTTTCGACAGGCCATGACACCTATCTCCAAGCTTTTAGAGTTTATTGTACGTGTGTTTGCATTGTTACCATTGAAACAACAAGAATAAATTTCTTTTAGATGGAGGTTGGAAGAAACTTAATATTCTTCAACATATAGTGGAGAATGACAAAATAAAATTAACCATATACCATGTGTACTGTCTCTCATTTTTTTCCACTACTTACCTGATAATTACTTTATAATTATATTAATTATTTGTTATATTTTTGGGACATGGGAGTTGTGATTTACTACTTCGAATAACCTTACTGTTTCTACAAATTTCTCCGCAACCAGACAATGGGGGGCATTTTGTATATATCTATGACATTGTATAAGGCTTTTCATTGTCCTGGAATTTGTCAGCTATTTCCCAATCCTCCCTTCATAAAAATCAAATGGCTTCCTTTACCTAAACTTTATCAACTTTGTAAACTGAAGTTTGGATGATTTAATCCTTCTCCAAACTAGACAAACTGCATCGTATAAAAAGGGTTTACGTTACATCTTTTATTTCTGTACAGAAAACATTTGAGAGCGAGACTCATGCACATAATTCGCCAGATAATTCGTGAAATACAAATGCACTGAAAAATGTACTTCATAAATAATTTTCAAATAATATCTGTTAACATTTCACGGGTAACTAAACTCCGTCTTTCGATTTTTATGAGTCGGTCTGAACCAGTGGAAACCAACATAAGATTTTCATTCTGAAAATGATTGTTTGTTATCATTAGATATCTCCGGACGCTAAACTGAAATACACTTAACTGTAATATGTATGTTTCCATATAGTCATTTTCTTAGTGCGTAAACATTAATGTGGCGATTCTGTTTTATACGTATCCTTCCATGTGGTCTGTCCTTAATATGTTCATTTGCTAAATAAGTAAACTTACATATGATCATTTTTGTAATACGTTTGCTTCCATATGCTCATTTCCTAAATACGTATACTTACATGAGGTCATTTCTTTGGTATACATTCATATGGTCATCACCTTAATATATATGCTTTCCTCTGAAAATTACGCATACTTACATATGATCATTTCTTCAATATAGTTGTTTCCATATCTTTATTTTCTTAATATGTATACCTACATATGGTCATTTCTTAATATATACACTTATATATGATCATTTCTGTGATAAGTGTACTTCTTATGTGGTCATTTCCTTAATACGTGTACCTATATATGAAAATTCCCTTAATACCTATCTTTTCTATATGGTCATTTCCTTGATACATATACCAAGATATGGTCATTCCTTTAATATGTTTGCTTCCATGTAGTCATTTCCTTAATAAATGTTCTTACATATGCTTATTTTTACTTATATATTTATATCGTGATTTCCTTAATACATATGTTTTCATATGGTAATTTCCTTTATAAGTATGCTTCTATAGGGACATTTCCTAATAATGTATTGTTATGGTGTTGGTACCCTGGTTATGGGTTACCCTACAAAACCCCTGGTTATGCGAAATTTTCACTGGTAGCGTGAACGGAGCTGTTGATAGCACAGCCAAATATAGAACATCTTTGGTAGCATGGTTTGGCTAAGGCACTGGTTTATTTCATATAGGAATGATTGTTGATAACAACCATTGGTTAAATTTCAATTGCAACAATTTATTATAGTTAAACAATGTATTATATGACAATGATATAACCCCAGAGCGCAAACAGAACGGTGACCCCTCCCCCCTTTTGGCACTGTAAAGTGTAGTAAGTTGTAGGTCACACGCCACAGGTAAGGACGTCATCTAAG
>JAOXYJ010124448.1:0-11106 GCA_028566555.1 Lithophaga nigra
TGTAATTAAAAAAATAAGTAGTTGTAAACACTTCTCAAGTGTAAAGAAAAATGGCCATTATCGTCGGATAAGTGGTCTGAAGAAAGAATAAACTACACGACAGCAGCAAATTACTCCACAATATGCCAGGGGTTTTAAAGAAGACACGTTCAGAAAAAAGGAAGCGGACCTGCTCCTCCTTTTCCTTCGAAAACGAAAGATCATAATTCTTCGAATAAGAGGAGCCTGGTCCTGACTTTTGCCAGAGAAGACGGCGGCGAAAGCTCGACTATGTGCATGTAACTACGGGGTACAAAAAATGCATACGCGGAAACTAACTAGGATCTCGTATCCGGGGGTGTTTTCGAAAAATGACCCCATTGCAATGCGGAATAAAATGGGTGGAACTTAATGTTAGAAAAACCGCTACAAATAATGTGAAGGATCCAATCCCTTCTCACATAAGGTGCACGAAACGATGTGGTTCAAACGTTAATAATCTAAAAAAAAAACCCCAAAAAAACCCCCAAATGCCGCATAAAAATTAGACAAATGTCCAAAACATAAATATGAACGTGCTTGATGTTCTTGACAGGCCAAAGGGTCATGAAAGGTTGAACAGATGCATCGCCTACGTCTGTTTTGTATCGCTAGTGGTCGACAGGCATAGATGTATTACGCGTTCACTTGGTTCGACGATATTCGTGGACGTGTTGAAAGCGATTAATGGCCATTATCGTAGGAGATGCTGGTGTTCAAACCCTGCGAGGAACCATGTCGGCATGCTTTGGACCTGCATAACAAAGTGCTGTTAATGAAAGGAATGAAAGAGCGGCATTTGGATGCGCGCGTCGAGTCGTCCAACACCTGATGTACGTTATACGGAGTAGAAAAAGAATCTTAAAAAATAGTATAGAGAGGAAAATGGCGTACAAGAATCGAAAAGCATTTTTGAAGACGGTGACCAAGTACCAACAATTTTAGTTGAAGTTCGTCAACGGAAAGAAAGTGAAATCGAAATACAGTCTCTTGAACTTGAGACATGTGCAATTTAAAAAGAATGCAACGTTGGCGGACATGGCGGCGAAAGACTTTCTCGTGCTGGTCAAGATTGTGTTGCTCTGGGCGTTGAGCGGATTGGGAGACAGAGCAGTAAAAATAAAACTTTGCCATGTCGTCCCGCACTTCTTTCACCGTTTCCGTTCTGATGAATGCGTCGTCGCCAAGATCTTCCACTTGAGCTTTTAGGGGTCTCAGGTCGTTGATCAGTTTGACGACTCAGCCTCGCACATCGTTCACGTCCAACAGCAATTTTCATGAACGTGTCGTAACGCACTGGATCAGTATTAACAGTAGCATACCCGTACTAATTAATGGAATTTGTGCATGATGGTCTTGGACAGACCTAAGATGCACCCATCTCGACACACGGGGATATCGAACATCACCTTCATTCTCTTTATGTGCATCAACATGATGTTTTCGTAGAAAATCCAACGTCGATCGAAATTGGGTACGGCATATCGTTTTTCGGCCTTGCTTCCCTTCGGGGCGAATCGCATGTCAATCCTCCGTATAATCTCAATTGTCTCCATCAACTCGAGGAAGTCCTGCTTTGACCCCGTCTTGGCTGGGGTTCTCAGCCACGTTGTTGTTGTTCCGCCAACCTAGGCTTCTGATTAAATTTGATGCTCTGAAGGATCTTCTTCAATTTCATTTCTAACTTCAAATATTGTTTCAGATTGATGAAATGGATCACTCATTTCTTTTCCTTCGTTAGCCTTGGTACTAGTTTCCACACGCTGTCGATCTCTGCATTTTGCCCCGCCAGGTGAAAATCATTGTGCAAGATGGGCAGTTCGGATTCAAGGACGTATCCATTGGTGGCGTAGTCAGGGATCTTCGTGAAATGGACGCACTCGTGAATCCATTTGAATTCTCCTATGGGAACCTTATCGTATAGCCCAATTTGTTGCCGTCTAGATAGAGCAAGTGCTTGGTCAGGCGTTCGGGAATGTGGTTCTCCATGTACGGATTGTTGGCTTTCCGTGCCTTTTCGACTCCATCGAAATTTAGCTCGTGCTACCACTGCCAAAGCTTTGGCAAGCCTGTCGATACTGTCGACATATAATGCACACAACATGGATCACTGGAAATATCCATCGAAGTCACTGTTCTTCACGTTATTACCTCCTTCTTGTCCGCGATCCATTTCGGCCTCTTGGCGTAGACGAACTGTCAATCAGTCTCCAATCGTGGAAATGGATCTACAAATACTGGATCTTGTCCCATCTTCAGCCACTGTCTTTGATCTGGCAACTGTCATGATTTTCGGATTTCTCCGAGCGCCTTGTCTACGTTCACGTCTTGTTCGTTAGTGAATACGACAATCTTACTCCGGAACTATACAATCGAGATTATCGTTGGAATACAGTGTTCATCATACTGTACATTCTCATACTGAAGCGTATTACGGAAGCGTATATAGGCCTCCACTTGTGTTAATAAATTCCGTATTCTCATTATCGACGTCGTTCCGTGAAGTCGTCTTGGGTGCTTTAGGTCAGTTGTTATTATACGTTATGGCTTAACAGTTGTGTTTTCGTATCTTGCCTCAGTTTATCGTCAACATTTATGATGCCGAGATTATTGCGGGAATACAACGTTAATTATATTATAATTTTCATTTGCTGATATAGTTTTGTCAGTGACGTCGCCTTGGGCGCTTTAGATCAGTTTTTGTTAAACGTTATGGCTGAACAGTTCTTTTAATATACCTTGCCTCCTTTAAGCATCTACATTGATGGTGCCGTGACCAATGGAGCTAAACAAGTTAAAAGTCAATTAGAACAGGGAACAGTAGTGCTGTTACCAGACAATTTCGGCAGGTAAAAGAAGCGAAACAGGATACAGATTTCGACACGGAGGAGTTGATAGCAACTCTTGATAACCTGATGCAGAAACAGAAGTTATTGAAATTTTGAGTGGACAGATCCTCGACCTACCATAGTTGAAGATATAAATCGTGAAATCAGAGATACATATGAGGCTTCCGTGAATTTAGAAACTAAATGAGGCATTTATGTAAATTTATCCAAAATGTTATAACACAACAACTTCGTCATACTGAAACTTCACTACCATCTTTACCGTTACCGCATATATTAAATGTAGAAAATCCACCGTTCATACCAACTACAGCCACAGACAATATCCGTTCACCCAAGTCAGTTACACAGTCAACACACAACCAAGTACATCTTCATCAGTAAGTGATCAGAATCCTCGGTTGCTTGTATTTCCGACTTTCTCACAAAATATATTAGAATGGTGAAACTTCTTGGGCTCGTATGAATCAATCGTACACTTGAATCCCTCATTAACAGATATCAAAAAATTAAATTACCAGTATTTGAAAGCACAGTTAGAGAATGAAGCATTAGAATGAATGGCAGGTTTTGCCATATCTAAAAAAAATACGCAGACATGTTTGAAGGAGAGATTTGGACAACGCGACAACGTAATAAAAGATTAAATACTAGCTTTATTGGAAATTACACCACACCACCAAGGAATCAACTAGCTAGTAAAAGAAAACTTTATGACAAGATAGAAGCACATATTTAGATGATTAAGATATTTAGACCAATCGCACGATCACTGCGGCACTTTGCTTGTACCCATTATAATGAAAATATTACCAGGGGAAATTATAAAACATCTTGCATGAAAACAGGCACATGGGTAGTAAGAAACCCATACAGAAATATATATGAAATTAATATCATGAGCGCACAGGACACGTGATTGAAATGCAATAAGAATTGCCTGCTACATCATCTAACTTTGCCGGAGAAAAGTAAATAAAGTCACGACAAAACCTAGCGTTTAAAATATAAAGACAAAGTCTTTGTTTTCTACCTAGATATACACTCACCAATGTAGTAAAGTGTCTGGCTTTTATCCAGTAGCTCGTACGAACTTAACAAAACGCAACACATTATGCTTTAACTGCCTTGGAACAATTGTTTTAAATGAATGTACAATGCAAGTTTAGAAATACATGTATAAATTGTAAAAAAAAAGACAATATACAAGTTTGTGTACTAACAGCCAGATAAACACAAATATGAGTATAAGATGAAAAGTCGAAACACCAGCTACAATTAACAGAGTTCAAATTTTCGCAGTAGAGGTAGTCAGTATCATAACCAGTTCATCTGTATATGTATATCTTGTAAATGTCACGAACAAAAAAGAATAGGATATGATAATTTTATACTCATTATCAACAGATTTAGGGTCAACTGTACTTTGAAGACCTCCGTAGCACCTTTGGATTGAAACCAATTATATACAGACATAAATATACGTTTTGACAAAGATCATTCATAACGGAAGACTGAGCGAAAAAAAACTCAGTTTATGACCAGAGGGTACCGATATTTTACAATTATCATCATTTTGAAACGCAGATAAATCTGCAAAATGCTAAGACAAAGCAACTGTTTATATACTAAGAGAAGCCGGGCATAGGATACTAGTCAAAGGCCTGCATATTTGAATAAGGATGATGGAGATGTAACACGTTTTTTAAGGCTTAGTGACCCATTTTATCCAAAAACCCCGTCTCATATTATACAGATACAGTTTTTGTTGGAGCTACCTGTTCACCTTTCATATTTTATGTAGCTCTACTTATTCATTTACAACTAACAAGAATAAAACAGCGACAATGAGACAATGATAGGAAGGGACCTATACGACGACAATATACTCTCAAGTGTATATGACGATGAGACTACAACTTACTTCTGTTTAGCGATTGGAATGATGGCGAAGGCATGATTTAATTTAAGATCGTGGACCTCGAAAAGCAAAAAGGTTTGCCAGTTAGCCAGCATAAAATATGCTAGATGTGAATCAATACACAAAAGTACTTGGTATGCTGTGGAATAGTAAACCAGACGAACTTATTTACCTAAAGCGCGAGATTACTACACAAAATGGTGGATATGTATCTAAACGTGAGATATTGAAACTTTCCTAAAACATTTACGACTCACTTGGTATACTGCATCCGATTACAGTTTGAGCAAAAACATTAATATAGGAGCTATGGAAAGGTGGATTTGACTTGGATGAACAAGTTTCCGAAAATTTAAAGACCACATGAACCGACTTAGTACGAGATACAGAACAAACAACAAAAATTGTCATTCCAAAATACTATTTTTAAGTATTTATACTTCAACACAACTAACCCTTTACATATTTACAGACGGAAGTACAAAGGCATATGGTGCCGTAACGGAAACGAAACTACGTCAGTGATAATTCACAGGGCCAGTGAAAAACTTAACATTATTATGGCATCAGTAGTTAGTGCACGTGCAGCATTACATCTTCAATCAACCTTTGATTGCTAAAAGTAGTGTTTATGACAGCTTCATTGTATTACACTGGCTGAAGTCAAAAAAATCTTTGAAACTTTTATAGCCAACCATTTGCAAACCGAGTCAGAGATATCGTAAAATTAATAAACTAGCATGGACATACTGCCCAACTGAGCATAATTCTGCCAATCTTCTGACACGAGGGATTACCGCAGAACAATAAAAAGTTATTATACCTGGAAGAAGACACAGTTTGGTAACCATACCGCACAGAATGGCCAGAAATGAATATGACAAACAAGTTTATATACAGTTGCAGAGGAAAACGCAAAAGGACGATAAATTGCACTAATTAAACCTGATTGATTAAGACAATTAACCCAGTATTAGTATTGTTATTTTAAATAATAGAACTTACAGAAAATTGATTTGTGTCATCGCATACGTCCAACGCTTTATATTTAACTGTCGACATCACAAGATTTCGAAAAAGAAATGGGCCCTTAAAGATTAGCAACATCCAGACAGCAAGTTGAACTTGGACTTTATATGTCAACGGGCAACACATCAGGATGAAATGACAGGTAAATAACCTACGAACATTACCAAATTGCCTACAGTTAGACGACTGAGTTTTTCATTAATGCATCCTTTCTAATTAGATTAATGGAAGAGTTTACAATGCACTGATGTTAGAATCAGCGAAATTACCGTATCTTACATCATTAAGTCATCGGCGGACTAATCTGATTGTGATGGATTCTAAATGCCACAACCACTAACATAGGACAGGCGTTCTGGATACCGAAAATTCGATGTAAAAGTTACTATGCAAGTCTGTGACATATCGAAAATCATACATCGCGTCAGACGCACCGCCTTTATCAAAATGAGATAACAGAAATCGCCGCCATTCACAATTACCGAAATATATTTTACATGCAGCTTACTCTTAAGACCAGAATTGAACTTTGACAAAAGCTTAAATTGTCAAATGTGCTTCTACAAGAGCCGTTCATTTAGAAGTGGCGATAAATATGAGTAAAGGTTCGTTTATCCATTCCGACCGACCTTTCGTAAGCCGTAAATGTTTAATGAAAACACTTCTATCAGATAATGCTTCTACATATATTGTATGATAAGAAGAACTGGAGCAAATATATTAATCGGACTTCGTCAACACGGGGCGTAGAATGAATGATTATATTAAAATGCCTTCCCGGTATGGTGGTTTTAGACAAGTTTGAAAACGATGCATGTTGAATTGCCACGAGTTAACTGGAAAAAGACAAGGTTGGATAAACACTGGAGGAACTATACTACAGATAATCAAATTATATCCGTAAGAAGTAACAGAGGCAGAAACTAACATTACAAACGTATGCAGGTATTATCGCAGGTATCCAGCGTATATGGGTAATATCTAGACAGAGACGAAAAGCGAATTCGAAGGCCCGCGACAATGTAAAGAGAAGCGAAGAAGACGTACAACAATGTTTAGAAAATATTACGAAAATATTATTATAAATGTTACAATTATAGTTGTGATATTTCATGAATGGTGATAGTTAAATATAATATTCGTTCATATATTTTTCTAAATTCACAGCGAGAGAGGCATTTTATTTTAATTGTTTCAAAAAAATTGATGGAAAGTAATTATATTTTTGTGATCTAGTACTTTTTCCGGCCCCCAATATATGTCTAGATTATCGCAAATACAACGTTCATTATATTTTACTTTCCGATTGTCGACGTTGTTCCGTCATTGACGTCGACTTGGGCGCTTTAGGTCAATTATTATTCAATGTTATGGCTGCACAGTTGTGTTAACATATCTCGCTTCACTTTAGTGTAGACCTACACACAAATCGTCGATCTTGGCGATCTCTCCCGTCGCCAGATTTACCTTCGCCGACAAGTACGCCTTCAGACCATTCGAGTCGATTTTGTTGCGTATCGTCGCCACGATCCGCCGATTTGTTGCAGCCAAAGATACGTTTCCATGTCCATATCGATGATGGTCGCAGAAATCTCGACGTCCACCGCCACGTCATTCAGTGCCTTTGTCGCCACTTTCACCGCCAACTGTCCGTCGCCTCGCGTCTCCTCAGTTTCTCACCACTTATGACAGAGCTTATTTCGTATTGTGGGTCCTTCAAACTTCACGTTGGCTTTTTAACACTTCCTCCATTTCCTTCATCGCTTTTGGACCCCTTTCATCTCTCATGTCCGTTTCTCGCTCTCTTTGACCAAATGTTCTTTGTTCATCGTATGAGGATTCAACTCGTACATCATCTCAACGACTTCGTCACTTCCACTTTTTCAGTCTGAACTTATTTTTTTTTCTCTTTTTTGTTATAAAACAAAAACACTTTCATCAAAGATGTTTTTAAAAAATCTGGTTCTTCCATTATTTTAACTTTCGAAAACAGTAAACTGACACTCCACCAAGTCGGAAACCCTCAGAGAAATATAGTCGTTGCAACCATTGCGTGTTATTGTCGTCTTCAAAAAAAAATTCTAAAGGTGTTCGATTATATGCTTTTTTGAAGACGGCATCGCTCAAAGCGGAAAACTGAGAGGTTTGTTTTCCGTGCTAGGTCGGTACCCTTTTCATTTTTGACCAATAATTTATGATGCTTTTTGCGTTCTGGGGGTTTCAACACGATCAGCGGGGTATGCAAGAGTGTCCATATTTATACTACTGTTTTTGTATTTTGTTACTTTAAATAGAAATTCTTCACTGATTTAAATCACTTTCAAAACTTATCGCTCGTAGTGTCGGATAGTTTACATTACGTAGTGTCACTAATTGTTTGCATTAACCAGACCATTACGAATTTAAATTCGAATTTCATTCATGATTTATTCCTTCGATATATTTTCGTTTCTTTATTGCTTTCTTTTATACACCTAAGAGTTTACATAAACCGTATATCGCATTTTCATATGATCAGTTTTTAAGGACGAGACACTACTAACACCACTCAGTTCAGTTTTTTAATGTTAAAATATGCATATTTCAGTATTGTCCATGTTTTTTAAATGGGCATGGATTCCTTATGTTTCCTTTTCAAAAAGAGGTGGTCAGGAAGGAAAGCATGCCCACTTTAGCCTCGTTATTTTATCTGTTTACTAGAAAATAACCCGTTTCTCACATACATGTATCCACAGCCAAAGCTAAGATCCATCGAAAGATTTCACGTACGAAAAATTTGACCACATATATACGATTTTTTTCGAATTTGAATAACTAATAAAGAAATGCGAGACATATTTCCACTCTTTAAAGAAACTGAATCCAACACTGATAAGTGTCATTTTTTTCTTTTTTTTTTTCTTTTTGTAGTTTTCCGATTTTCGGGAAAAAATATTGATATTTAGCAGTTTTGTTGAAAATATGAAATCTCTTAAGGTTAACTTTGACTTAATTACTGGAGATTTTAATGATCAATTTTATCATGGTTTAATAATAACACATATAGTGTTCATTTTCGTATGTTAAAAACTATATACAGTTGATAGAGAAACCAAAAAGATATTCAATTACTAGCTAGAGCTACTCTGTTGGATCTGATTTTTATTAACAACTTAACTTCTTCACGCACACAAACGTTGCTTATATGCTGTTTTTCACATAGCAAATGATGTTTTGATAAAGTGAATGATATGGTTTTAAGAATGTCAATAATTTAATTATTTCTCCTGCTCAGATTACATACTAAATAAAGCTGCCACTATCAAGTAGAAAATCATACTTGATGGTCAAAGACGTACATTGTAAGAACTGCTATTCGAAAATGTGACAGGTCTTTAAAAATATCACAGAACTCGCCGAGATGAAGACAAACTTTATCACACGGTCAAAATGCTGAAGATTAATAGACCTTAAAAGGTTATAAATAACTTTATAATTGAAAACCTCATTATCGGGAAGTTTTGGTAACTGAGGAAAACTGCGCACGATATTCCCATTCTGAAACTTATATCCTTCCGTACTAAACCTTGTGTGTGGATGTGCTGAATTACTTAAGACGGGTTAATCCAAACAAGTCTAGTGGCACAGATGGCACATTTAACCATACATTCATGTTTGTGCGGTCTCATTTTCAAAATCATTTACAAAATCATTTACCTGTTCGTTGCAGAGGACTCTTCCCGCCTGATTGGATTTCTAAAATATCTTGGACGCAGTAGATAATAGACACATAAGACGATAGTTACAATCATCATTCATATCGCCTTTTGGATTTATAAATAGGCTTGTATATTTGAAATTTTCAAAAGAATTACACATCACTTTATGGATTTTGTGGCTTGTATAGGCCTAACGTTCAAGACTTACCATGTAGTTCTTTATATATTCATATTTTTATTTCCGCTATAGCAATAAATGCTATGCTATCACCAATGACATTTACAAGTCCTTATGAGACGGGAAAGTTTTTTGTATAGATGTTGAAAATAACAGATTTAAAGATAAACTTTATATACCTAACAACAAAAGAAACGCACTACCTCCGTTTATTTCTATTGAATCTAAATATTCAAATTGCATTATATTTTATACTATCAAACGAAATAACCTGAAATTTTGGTACAAGATTATTGTATATGAGAATCTGTGATTTTTAAATTTATTTTTAATATTTAAAATTCTAGATTTTTCACCCAAAATGAAAAACAGCATAAAAATTATAACATTTTGCATCTCTGATTCAAAACTGAAGCGAGAATTAAAGCAGTGTTTTCAAATTCTGTATCACATTTTTCTCACGACCCTTTATAAAAATGGCTAAACTCAGACTTTCGTTACTACACCTTTCAGCTGCAAAACGTTATCGTCACGTTAAAATCGAACTTTTTTTTTCGGTGGGTGGGGGAGGGTGGATTAAGCACCAACCAGTGCTGAAAATATTCACGTCAATAATCAAATTGAGATAAATATAGCAAACTGTAAGAATACCACCATCGGAAACAAGTGGTTCTGTTGTTTAGTATAAAACCAAAGAGAACGAATTTGTCAAATCAGGTTATTGTTGTGATTGAGTGTAATGTTAGGAAGTTTTTTATTTGTATGCCACATACATACTTCACAAGGGAACACAACCAGTTTCTAACTCTTTACTGACAATTTTCAAGGAACTCTTGAGCAAATAATTTTAAATCGATTTTATTACACTGCCCTCCATAAATAAGTATACAAATACACATTGTCCATTAAAATGTATATAATGATGAAATATGTAGTGCAAAAAAAGTTAGATAAACACACATCTAAAGTAGCTAAAGAGAGATTTTTCCAGAAGAATCAAGCTAAGACATTCCAAATTTGTAAAAATTAATAAAATCCTTTCATAAATAAAAAGTTCGTCAAAAATGTCAGTTTCACCCCCCAAAAGAAAAAAATATTCTAATATGCTTTTTGGAAAACAAAATCTTCGGTCAACGTATTTTTGATTATATGGTTTAAAAACCAAAGAAACTTAGGAATACAGCTTGTATATATAAAAAATAAACTGCATTTAAATGGTGTATACTATTTATGGATGGCTGGCACGTGTAGCTACTGGTTTGTTGAAGAAATATTTACAGGCGAAAATTCAGTACGTACAATGTAGCTATGAAAATGTAATTCTTGTTTGATTCAAAGTCCCTAGTTCACACCGTTTATCCCGATACTACCAACTACGGAGTTGGTTGCTAACGCGGAGCAGAGAAATACAAG
>JAOXYJ010124557.1:0-11105 GCA_028566555.1 Lithophaga nigra
TGAAGGATATCTTGATTAGCAGACAAATTTAAAAGGAATTCACCCAACGACCATTCCACTAAAACACTAAAACTGTCGTTGATTTAGAACAAGTGATTCCTGACAAGACAATCTGGTGAACGAATTTAATACACACAGTCTAATGTTATCTGTGATACACTTAATATAGGGCCTAATGTAATAATTTATATAACAACTAGGCAGGTGACCCGCGCAAGCGCGGGTGGTGTTAATAGACTTTCAAATAGGGAGAGTTTGGTTTGTGATATCGAGAAATTAGGTTTACCTTGTAAGTGCTTATCAAATTGATTTTTAGCTTTTACTCTCTCCGATTTTTTTATTAGACAAAATCTAAGAAAAAATAATGTATGTCGTTCCTATCTTTTGTGAATTTTCGTCTTATTTTAATGCGATATTAACGTTTTTGAAAAGGAAATTTGATCGATTATTCCTAAAAAGCTCAAAGTTGCAAATTGGCGAGGCCTTAGCTGATGTAAAGCCTTTACACTTGGTAAAATTACCTTCATTCCAAACGTAGTTCATCTACTTTTTTGGCATGAAACGCAGACTGTTGTATACCTTTCTAAGTTTGCTGCTGTGTATGTGCATTATTTTCCGTTTGAATATGTTTGGGACTATTTATGTTCAAAATACCAAACGATGCAATTATAACTAATAAACATGAGGTAATCGACGATTATAAAGTTCGCATCGTATAGGGTGTGGAGTCTAGGGAGGAAGGTGTGTTAACAACTGACATTGTACTTATGTTTAGCCATATTTAAATGAGTGCAGTTTGACTCCACATCATACATCATACAGTATTCCAGATGTGAGCTCTGACAAACTTAAATCAAGGTCAATGGAGCATGAAATGTGGGTCAAAGTGACGGTTTGTTTGGATGCAGACCTAATCTCCAAGATGCATCTGCATGCAAGATAAGATCCTACATGGTCAGTGGACCGTAAAATGTGTGGTCAAATCGGCCTACTTTTGTTTGGATGCTCAAAGTGACCTACTTTTGCTTGAATACTGGCCTATTCTCAAGGACACATCTGCATGCGAGATTAGAAGACCCTACATCATACAGTATCCCAGATATGAGCTATAACATAAACTTTAACCAATGTCGGTGGACCATAAAATGTGGGTCAGTGACGTACTTTTGCTTGGATGCCGACCTCCTCTGCAAGATACATCTGCATGCAAGATAAGAAGACCCTACATCATGCGCCATCACAGATATCAGCTCTGATGTAAACTTTATTTTTTTCATGAAAGTCATTGAACCATGAAATAAAGGTCACACTGACCTACTTTTGCTTGCATATACTCGTGCGGGCAAGAACTGTTACCCATTTAAATCATCTCACAAAAGTCTATATAAGAGATGATTCAAATTGTTTTTCGAAAAATCAATCAGTCAATGAGAATGAAGAATTGTCTTCAGCTATGATGGTCTCATTATAAAATCACAAACTGACACAATTTCCCTTACCTTTCAGTAAACAGATACAACAACTGTACAATGTCCAATACTTTGGACCAATTTGGATGGTATTTCTGAAATAAACCAGACCATGCATTCCCAATCAAACTTGTAATAGGTAGCATTGTGTTCAGGATCAGTCAAGGAAAACCTGAGAACACCTCCAGAAAGCAACTGTTGACAGTTAATGACAAATCTATTGTTGTTGTTGTTGGGGAAAGCTTGTTTATCTGTACACTTTGTAAATTACCTACATTCCAAACATGGCACCAAATTAAAATGTGGCACAAAATGATGAGTCTTTGTAGATAAACTTCTGCATAAATACTGTTGAAGAGTGTTAAGTTTACTCAGTTATGATTCCTATAAAGTGTTAATGGTTTTGAACTTAGTTTTAGGTGTAATTTGGAAAATTGGGCAGTCAAAATCGGGAATTACATGTCTTTGCTGGCTGTTTAATACGAATAGCAAGAAATGAGAAAAAATTGGGAAGGCTCTTGCATATATTATTATTATTCCAAATTTGGTTCATATTGCCCCAATGGTTTCATAGCTGAAAATATGAAAAGAGCGATGGTTGCAAAGTGATGATAATAGCTCAGCCTCACGGGCCCTATGAGCCAGGTGAGATGAAAAAAAGAATCATATTAAAAAAATTCCTTCACAGCAATATAGTTCATCTACTTTTTTGCATGAAACGCAGACTGTTGTACACCTTTCTAAGTATTTCTTCCAAGTTTGCTGTGTATGTGCATTATTTTCACAGCCATTTGAATATGTTTGGATTATTTATGTTCAAAATACCAAACCATGCAACTGTAACGAATGAAGATGAGGTAATCGACAATTACAAAGTTCGCCTCGTATAGGGTGTGGACTTTAGGGAGGAAGGTGTGTTAACAACTAACATTGTACCTATGTTTAGTCATTTTTAAATGAGTGCAGTATGACTCTACATCATACATCATACAGTATTCCAGATGTGAGCTCTGACAAACTTTAACCAAGGTCAATTGAGCATGAAATGTGGATCAAAGTGACCTACTTTTGTTTAGATGCTGACCTGCTGACCAACTTTCCCAGATACAGCTGCATGCAAGATAAGAAGATCCTACATCATACAGTATGAGCTTTGACGTAAACTTTAACCAAGGTCAGTGCACCATGAAAAGTGGGTCAAACCGACCTAATTTTGTTTGGATGCTGACCTACTCTCAAAAATACATATGCATGCAAGATTAGAAGACCCTACATCATTCAGTATCCCAGATATGAACTCTGACGTAAACTGTAACCAATGTCAGTGGACCATGAAATATGGATCAAAGTGACCTACTTTTGCTTGAATGCTGACCTATTCCAAATGACACATCTGCATGTAAGATTAGAAAAGCCTACATCATAAGTATCCCAGATATGAGCTATACAATAACTCTTAACCAAGGTCGGGGGACCATGAAATGTGGGTCAAAGTGACCTACTTTTGCGTGGATGCTGACCTACAGCTGTAAGATGCATCTGCATGCAAAATAAGAAGACCCTACATCGTACATCATACCAGATATGAGGTCTGATGTAAACTAACTTTTTCATCAAACATGTCAAAGTCATTGAACTATGAAATATAGGTCACACTGACCTAATTTTGCTTGCATGTACTCAGACGGGCAAGAACTGTTACCCATTTAAATGATCTCACAAAAATGATGGTTTTGAAATTTTATCTGTGATCATAGTCTATTTGAGAGATCATTCAAATTGGTTTTCGAAAAATCAATCAATCAATCAATCAGAATGAAGAATTTTCTTCTGCTATGATGGTTTCCATATAAAATCACAAATTGACGCAATTTCCCTTACCTTTCAGTAAACAGATACATTACAACTGTACAATGTTTTAATATTTTGCACCCACTGGGGTGGTATTTCAGAAATGGACCAGACCATGCACCCCACAGGTTTTCTCAGATTCATTGTTGGGGAGCAACCATTTGATTTTTATGGGGAGGGCTGGAAGGAGCCTTTGGTCCGGATATTTTTTTCCATGAAATTTTGATCTTGATAAATTTTGTTCAGCGCGCTTGCGCGCCCGGATTTTTGAAAAAAAATTACCCCTATTTTAATTGATATATTCAAATCCTGGCTATTTTTTTAGTCCACACTTGTGTCCTGCCTATTTTTTTACCAAAAAGTCGGTCCTGGAAATTTTTTTCGGAATTCCTTCCAGCCCTCCCCATACAAATCAAATGGTTGCTCCCTTAACAAATGAAGTAAAAAATGTCATCAAAACTTGTAATATTTGCATTAATTTACAAAAAAAGACACTTGTCAGATTAACACTTCCTTATACACTACATTGTCAGTGTAATATTCATCATCAGTTGTCGAGTTTTTTTCAGTTAATATTGATATAGAACTGAAAGAGCGTACTCTCGATAAGGCTACATATAACTGCCCATGTGTAAAAACAGGTGTTGAAAGATCAATACCAACATAGTCTAACGTCTGGCCCTGAGATTTGTTAATGGTCATAGCAAAAGCTGCTCGTACTGGGAATTGCCTGCGTCTAAGTTGGAAAGGCAAACCAGAATCGGAGGGTGTTAAAGTTATTCTTGGTAAGAAAACAGTGTTTCCTGCACATTTCCCTGTCATAATTTTTGCCTCAATAATACGGTTTCCTAAGTGTAAGACAGATAATCTTGTTCCATTCAAAAGTCCTTCCTTAGGATTAAGATTCCGTAACAGAAGTATTGGTGCAAATTTTTTCAAGCATAGACAATGTGGTGGAAGGCCAGATGGAGTTAAACTATTGAGAAACTCGGTAGGAAACAAATATCCCTGAGATGAATCGGTAATAGTATCTGCACTAAGATATGTTTTACATTCCTCAGAAGGAAATATCTTCATTACTTTGGTATTGATTTTGTCTATCCTTTCATTGGTAGATGATAAAATCGCTCTGGCATACATTTTTTCACTGAATGTATTACTGATTAGATCAGGATAAACATGAGCAATTAAATTGTCCAAACCATTTTCATTAGGTGGAATGCACATGTTTCTTGGGAGCTGAATGTTATTTGATCCAATAGTTGGGTACACATGTTCGGTTCCATTCCCAATAGATAATAAATAGTTTTCAAAATTTTTGTCTGATGTATTCTGTGAGCTATGAATTCGCATATTTATTGTCAAGTGGAGTAGGTGAACATGACTCCATAAGAATGAATGCTGAAGATTACTGAAAATTATGTCAGATTGAGATCCATGGCGTACAACCGGAAGTATCTGCCTGAAATCACCACCAAGGAGAACAACTTTTCCCCCAAAAGGCTTATTGGTTTCCAACAAATCACAGAATGTTCTGTGAACACATTCAAAAACGAATCGATGCATCATTGGTGCTTCATCCCAAATTATGATTGAAGTTTTTTTAATAAGATCTGCTAGCTGAGATTGTTTGGAAATGTTACATGTACTTGATTCTAAAATGGGTATAGGTATTTTGAATCTTGAATGTGCTGTTCTTCCGCCAGTTAAGAGTTCTGCAGCTATGCCAGAAGATGCAACAGCTAGTGCTATTTTTCCTGATGAACGTACTTTTGCTAAAATACTGTTGTAGAGAAAAGTCTTTCCTGTGCCTCCAGGACCATCAATAAAGTATAGATTCTGCTGAGATTTACCACTGATCACCGACTGAATGACTGTTTCATAAATATGTTTCTGATCTGTATTCATTTTCACTTCATTCTGACAAACTTCTTCTGTAAGGTTTTCTGCACAATAATTTAATTCATCTTGAAGTAAGTTAGAATCGTTTACTGTATTATTGTTTAGTTCCTCTAGTAACGGCATAGATGGGAAATCTTTGAGTGATTTTCCACAGTCTTTGAGATGATTATTGATGTGGTGTAATGTTTTTTGAACAATGGCTTTATCAGTAGTTAAGCATTTGGATGATCTAGCAATGTCTTCACTCATGCTATTTTGGAACATATTCCACAATTTGACTGGTGATGCAGGCTCACCAAAAATTAATATTGTTACAAATAAAAGTCTTATTTGTGAAGGAGAGGCAGACAATGTAGCTTCATTCAAACATTCAATCCATTCCTCATCATCCTGAAGAAGTCCACGTTTAAGTGCTGCTTGTTTGAAACTTTCACAGAGTGTACCATCAGGTAAAGTTCGCAAGTCTTCATAAGATGTGCAACCTGGTGTATGGTGTAAAAGAATACGCAAAAAGAATCTTTCACCTTCTGAAGGATTAGCTTGAAACAATCTACCGATAACTTTTCCAGACTTACGAATTGTCCATGTGCAAGAAGAAGGATTCCAAGTAAAATATTCTGGAAATACATGATATGGAACAGATCTAGCTTCTGTAAAATGAATATTGGCTTTGAACCATGCTGTCAATGTTGTGTCTTTACAATGTTGAAGTACTTCACTCGCTTTACCTTCCTGATAAACAACATTTTGCTGAGATGGTAAATGGAGGGCAAGATGTTGAACTGCAGGTATTCTGTCATGTAGTTCAAAATGAAAAATGCGCCAACTGGCTTCAGATGCTGAAACGTATCTTGCATCAATATATCTCTGTATTTCATTGTCTTGATCAGATGCTATGCCAGCCATAATTCGGTCATGTCCTTTATAAACATATTTGTATAAATATTTAACTGCTGTTACAGTAGAACAAATTTCTACATTAATGTGAGCTGAAAACTTTGTAGAAAGGTATGGGTTATATGGTACTATCCACCTATTGTCAATAATAACACCATGTTTTTGTAATTGAACACCATTATCAGGTCTTTTATACATTGGATATCCATCTGGTAATTGAACAGTTTTGTGTGAGAATTGTTTGGGATAGTCTTTTGTACATTTACCATTTTCCATACATGGAGAATTAAGGTTAGAAGCTCCACAGGGCCCATGAATCATATGCTGAATGACTATATCATATAATATTGGTGCTGTAGCACAATTAGGAATTTCTGCGGCAACATACTTATCATACTGATCTGGAGATGTAGGTTTGCATGACTGTTGTAAAATAATAAGTATATGTGCATGAGGTAGACCGCGTTTTTGAAATTCTATAGTATACACATAAGCTGACACTATTCCAAAAATTTGTTTCTGTACAATATCATGAAGAAGGTCTTTGAATTTCAAATGGAATACTCGTGAAATCAGATCCGGACGGTCAGTAGATGTCTGTGAAGGTAATAAACTGTTTAAAATTTCTGGCCATTTAGGATTACATGTAAATGTTATAAACAAATCAGGTTTCCCAAAATGTCGAACAATGGCCATAGCATCTTGATATAGTTGATGCATATTCCTTGGTCCACCAATAAATGATGAAGGGAGAACAATCTTTCTTCCAACATGTGCCCCTTCTGTGTCACCAGCAGCAACTGCATCCGACAGTCCTTGATATAATTCTGCTCGCAACTCCTTCTGATGATATAAACAGTAATTGAGGCGTTCCTGTTCTATTTTTGCATATTGGTCAACTATATATTGGTGAAATAATCTACCCCCTCGAAGAATGAGGTTAAAATTTTGCCTCTGCATTAAATGGTATGAATAGAAGTTCATAGCAGTAACACGTCTTGAACTACTGTCATTATGACTTATTGATACTGACCAACCATAATCGCCGTATGGAAAAAGTAAGACATAATGTAAAGGATCATACAACTGGTTGGTCTCATTAATGTGAAGTAAATTCAAACCATCAGGACGGTCTTTGGTTTGTCGATATAAAACAATGTCTCTGTTTGTTGGGGTATATGATGATGATGAGTTAGGGATGATGACTGAAATATCAGTTTCTGTTGGTAAATTGTATCGTCTTCTATCTTTAGTAGTGTCAGCCTTCAAAACCAATTTTAAGTTTTCACTGTTGTGAGTGCTATTAAAAACTTCAGCAGCATGTTGGAATGTGTGAACAAAAGGATTATGTTCCTGTAACATGTCTTGAAGGCAATGTGTAATTTTTTTGTCCAAGTCTTTGTTCCATGAAATCCTGTTAGACAATTCGTTTTGTGTGTCATATATATATATCTGAGAAAACTTTGGTTTTTCACTGTCATGTGGAAATATATTTCCTATTTTATGGTATACAGCGCCATTTATTCTAAATGTATAAGGACCCTTAGATGGTAAAATATCTTCTTGCACTCCTAATGAAGCAAAAGCAAATGATGAATTGTATGCTCTGATGTGTTGTCGAAAATGTTTTGATTCAGGAGTGTCAGCAGTGAGCAATTGCTTAAGTAATTCAGGTGGATCACTGAAACATGGTAAAGAAATTTTTCCTTGTGAGCAACACAGCGAAAATTTAGCAGTTGTACCTAGTGAGCCAGTATGAATTTCATTTTTCCACATGAATGCGCCACAGCTCTGACATATATAGGACATGGATCCTAAATTAATTTCCTTAGGAAATGCATTAAAGTTATATTCATAGTCCTCTAACGAAGCAACTGCTTGGTAATTGTTCATAGGTTGGCTGTGAATCTTATTTTCATTTTTCACTTTCCCATACTTTTTCTTATGGTGATACTGATAATCAGAAGTCTTACGCCTCTTTGGCATATTGTGTGCGTTTTCTCGTTTGCACATTAAATTAAGGAAAATGTAATGGAATATCCTTTTCCACTTTTAAGAAAGAATGATGTTTTTGACAATGAAACAAAATTTATGCATCATCATTATTAGTCGGATCATGAAGAACCTCAGTGTTTTCTTGTTGTTGTGGAGTTTCATTGCTTTGTAGTTGATTTTGTGTACATATTCCGGTACTGAGATCTATATCACTGAATGACAATTCAGCTACTTCTTGTTCTTTTTGCTTTAGTTGACTTAACAATTCACGCTTTTCAGTTTTTAAGTTTTTATTTTCAGTTTCTTGAATAGCTACTTCCTTCTTTATTTTCTCCAACTCTGCCAAATGGTGTTCAAACTCATATTCAATTTTTGATTGTACTTCCCTAAGTTCCGTTGCAATGTCTGAAAATGACTGATGTTGAATCCAGAATGTCATTCCCATTGTACTTTTGATGAGATCATGTTTCAGTCTCTGGAATCTTGATAACACTCCCTGAATTCTACAGTGAGGAGGTATTGTCTGAAATGATAAATAAAAGGAAGGTAATCTATGATTACTGAGTTCGCCTCGTTCCCCGACTGACTATATATGCAGTAGTTATATTTGACTGTATGATATAAATGTGCTGATGTGCTGATGAACTTCTTAAGGTACATCCCCACACCAAATAATACATGATTTGTAGGCTACAGTGTCTAACATGAGGTAATCGATGATAAAGAAGTTCGCCTCGTTTACATGTGGATTTTTTAGAACTCAGATGTAAAACCTACCCAAAGTCAGTGAAGCCTAATACATGTATGCAAGATATGATAGTCCTATATCCTACAGTATCCAAGATTGACATAAAATTTACCCAAGGCACTGAAACATGAAATATAGGTCACAGTGACCTTATTTCGTTTGGATGCTGACCTACTCTCCAAGATACATCTGCGTGCAAGATAAGAAGTCCTTGCATCATACAGTATCCCAAATATGAGCTCCAGACGCCTAAAGACGAGTCATAATAAAAGTCCTTTTGTAAATATACTGCATTGTACTGACATTTAACACTGGTAAAACTAAGGGTCCTCAACGCCTGAAGGAGGACACAAAACATGGTAACAAATATTAATGAAAGTGTACAAACTGTAATTTCTCAAATGGATACAATGTTAGCGGTTTCCATGTTCTGATAAATAATAATTCATAAATGGATCTGTGTCTGTGATTAAAAGTTACATTATTAATAATGTACTGTGATGAACCTTCTTGATACATGCGTTTATAAAATTTGGTGCAATTCATTCAGAAAATCTTACATTATCTTTGTTGAATGATACAAGATACGATGATCATTGTATCTGCATGTTATTGCCAAAAAAAAATTCTTTCTTGGTTTTAGAATTTTAGTTTCATAAAGCCCATTTAATATCAATCAAGTAAAATAGGTAAAATCATTTTCTATTAAAAATAAAAAAATAGGATTTATATTATATTCGTGACCTATACACCATTATACTGGTTTCCACATTTTAAGCTATGTACTGGGCAAAAATAATACAGTTCTCCCTTTTATGTCACTCATTTTAAAAGTTTTTGGAAATAAATGCATTTCTGAAATCTTTGCAGACCAATATTTTTTTTATTTCAAATTTTCTTTTTTATGACATAGACACCAATATTGCGAATTCCAAGTCTCAGGGAATATGTATTAAGCATTATATCATTTGATATGGTGAAAGTCAATTTGTATTTTTAGCAAAAGATCTGAATTCTTCTTTAAGTGAAATGTGAACTATGCGAAAAAGTTTTTATTTTTCATTATATGGATACAATTTCCATCGATTCCATGAAGCAACATTAGCACGTGTGAGGTTATGCATTAACATAACTGTAATTGGGAGTCAAAACATACAATATGGATCACATTTAATGGATTGTTACAAAGATTTAGATGCAAATGCAAAGAATTAATGAAAATTGAATAATGTCTATATTGCTACAAAGATACGAGGATGGGAGTATCCTAATTCATTAGAGCAATGAGGCATTGTTGGTTTTAAATAATGCAAGTAATATTTATTTTTTCATGAAATATATTTTTTATACATATATATAGAAATAACAGTTTTACAAACAAACAAAACAAACAAGAAGTGGTTGTTCAGCGACTTTGTTATGTGGATACAAATATTGTAGATTCCATGTGTTGCAATGCATATCTAACATAATTTAAGTTCCTTTTTATCAATAACTGGAAATATATTACTCTTCAGTTTCAAGAAACAGGGCCCAACTGAAATTCCTTAAGGAGTGTGTGAAAATAAAAAGTTCTGAATTTGTGACATGGAGGTAATTACAGCGACTACTTTGGGAACCCTGATATATCCAGCCGAGAAAATCGGTGAAACCCATCAGCTCAAGATAGAGCTTGAAAACCAACAGCCGTATCAAATGACGTTATTCTAAGTAAATGACAATGACCACTCCACCACCTCCTACCCCTTTACTGTTTCTGTGACATGTACTCAACGCATGTGAATTCCTTGTGATGCTGTGATACTTCACTTCAATGAGCCATTAAAAAAAAACTGAAATACATGATTTTCAAAAAAAAATATTCAAAATACCAGAAGTGTGAAAAACTGCTTGCAGTAACATGCATTTCATATCAGGATATTTTAGATACTTATACACCGTTTGAATGGTTTCCATCGTGACACATACACAACAGATGCCGAATCTTCATAACATTTGCACAATGAATATAAATATCAACAATAATGAGATCATTTCAGCAATTTATTTTTATTTATCTCCATTTTCCCTCAAATGTATCATATAAATACATTAAACACAGGAAAAAAGTGTCATTTTTGCAGAACATGAAGCGTACACTAGGATACCATGCAAGTTGCTTCCACGATAATTGTGATACCACACTAATGGTGTAATGTCGCGTATTTCTATCATTATATGCATGTTAAGTTTCAAAAAGTTAC
>JAOXYJ010124664.1:0-11105 GCA_028566555.1 Lithophaga nigra
TTTAGATATAGTGGGAAATATTTAACAGACAACAAAACATAATGGTCATTTTGAAGATATTTATATTCAAATATACCGGGAAACACAAGAAAAATTTGGTTAATTTGACGGTTAACAGGACGTTATGGGAAGTCGGATAATTTTTAATGGAATATTGGGGTTCTGGCGGATTATTATGAAAATGCATAACCTATTTAATGCTGACAGATGTGGAATTTAGAGGGAATACGCTTTTAATTCTTCTCAATCTGCCAAAACATTGGCCTGTTTGAAATGATCTTGCTTTGTATCCTGATTGCCGAATGATATTGAATATATGTCTATGCACCGAAGATTTAACCTGATAACAGATTAATTTTTTCGCAATAAATAAGAATTGTTGCTTACCTAAATTATATGATGAAGGTGATGTTAATGAAAGTAAAATTGGTATCTTGTGATTTTGAATTACTACCATTGGGTCGTACCACTGCTTGTGGACTGTTAGTTCCCGCGGTATCATCCGCCCAGTAGTCTGTGCTTCAGTACTGACGATTTATTAGATACATGTTATTTGACATTTACAGTTTATAAATTTTGTAATTTTATTCATAGTAAAGGTTCAACTCCCTCAGGCAAAGTTGATTTTACCAAGATTTTGCCTGTTTTGTTTTAGGCCTATTTTGATTTTTGTGCTCCCAATGTTTTGATTTTTTTTTGGTTTTCTAAAGTTTTGGCCAGGAGCGTGCCAGATAAAAGTTTACCCAGAAAAGCGCTTCATAAGCAGTAAAACTGGTATCTTGTGATTTTGAAATATATAGCTTTTTTGAAATCTTGAATTAAAGTTCGTAACTGAAATATGTCACCTTTATTCCATGATGATGAGTATAAAACTTAATAGCAACAGATAGTCTCCTAAGTTTAGATGACTGAATTGTTGAAGTCGACCAAAATTTATATGACTGAATCCAATCAAAAAACATGTCGTTTACATAACTGAATTTTGTCAAATGACACTACATTAACTTAAATTATATGAAACTGTTTGAACAAAACCGCTTATGTTTGACAGAATCAAGTCAAGGGGCTATGAAAATAAAATGAAAGTTCATTACGGGAAAGCACCTTTGTATATTTAGTTTATAAAATTTATAAAACTACAGCATAACCATGAATAAGGGGAAGTGATTTGAGGTTGTATGTGGTACATACACAAAGTTATAGCTCATTGACGTATTTTGAGTACAATGTAATTTATACATGGAGCTTGCAGTGATACCTGCTTTGGGTTGACCGTACTGACCGACTGAAAAAATTAGGTTATTTGATAAATCAAAATTTAATCAAGTTGAAACAGAAGCTGTTATGTGTTCAAAGAAATGTAGTCTCGCTAAACATTTACACTACTTTGTTCATCAGAACATGAAATCATTTAATAAGTGTTACGGTAGGTGGATTTCAGATATTTTTATTGCAACCACATCACTTTAATAGATGTTAAAACATATTTAAACGAGATGAGTTAGGTTCAATCTGATTTTTTTAAATTTCAGTTTTATGCATATATACATCTGCTACAGTGATCTTTATTCTTTTTATAATTAAGTCATATGAAATTTTAGCTACGCTGACGTGGATTAATTTCACAACTGACTTGGATTTGATGGGGTAACTCATATAACATTGGCAATATTATGTAAACATTGAATTTATCAACAGACAATATTTATTAATTTCTGAAATAAACCTGCAGTTTCTTATTGTAATATACAGGGACTGAATGCTTGTATTATTAGTATTATTAAATGAGGACTCGTTTTGTCTGTTTATATTTCATATAACTTTAATCTTTGTTGAGTGGTGATAGTCCGTGTGATATACAAAGTTATTTAGTAAGGATTAAGATAAGAAAAAAATAAGCAGTTATTTTGAGTCTTCCAAATAATAAATTGATTTATTAAATTTCCTTTTGTAAATATATAGAATATTGTATATAGAATTGATTGCGTTTAAGTGACTTTAGTGGAGTAAATAGTGTAACAACAGACATCCGTTGTTATTAAATAAAAAAATATTCTTCTAATGCAGCAAATTTGCATTTATGCCAGGCGGCACATCTGTCAGAGATGGAGTAAAGCCCCAGCTAGAATGTTAAAGCGTATCACATTTTCTAATGTAATTCAATAGAATTTCCTCAAATATTAATATTTTAAATAAAAATATTCTTCTATACTTGTTTAAGAGATATGCCATGTCAAACAGATAAACTCTAGTTCCTTAATCAGCTTTATAGAAAGCAACTTTGAGAATACAAAATGTTTTATGAAAATAATCTTATATCTTTTCAATAGAAATTTCTGAAGACATGGATATAAATTTCCTAAGGCACACACACGAAGTTGATAACAAAGAAAAATGAAAGATCCATGCTTTTGTCATGGAACAGAAATTCCTGCATAACAAAAGTTCAAAATAGAACATCATTTTTTATCAGGGAATATCTATCATGATATTAATGCTCATAATAAAGTTTCCAACGGAATATATGTATTATGAAGAACAAATATCTGTTCACACTTTAAAGGTTTCAGTACAATTCATAATTCCTCTTCCATTGTATAAAAAGTAAGTTTCCTCAGTTTTAAAATTGACTTCTTGTTGGATAATACATGATTTTTAGGATTGTCATTAGGATGCCAAATTATCACATTAGTTATATTCATTGGAATAAAACTTCACATTAAAGACATTTTATGTAAAGTACTTACAATTGTCAAAATTACCACTTCACTAAAATTAACTCTCAGAAAAAGACGACTTTGAGTCTGGTTAAAACAAAACGTTGAACGTTACATCATTGTCTATATAAAAATTAAATAGTGCTTTGGAGAATGCGATGGAATCCAATGATTCCTACTTTGCTATTTACTTTTAATTTATTTATTTTTGTTTGCTACAAATTTATCGAAGGAAAAGAAAATATGCTAACTTTAGCTCTCAGTGAAGTAGGCTCATCTATATGAGAAACCTGGATCCTCATCATGGCCGTGGAGCGTTTTACGCTGTTGGCTGGATCCTATGTAAAATTTTGGTAATGCGTTTCTTTCCATAACATTTGGTCGACAATGACTTGATGTAAAACAGATCTCTGTATAATAATTGAATATATTTTCGACAACATAGTATTGATAACATTTAAACTCTGAGTTGTTAATTCATACGTTTTAAAGTCCCCTAAAGCTAAAAGATGATAGATATAAAATTCAATTTACAGCTCGACGAAGTATGTAAAATTGTTACGTCACAATCCGAATTGGACATTTTCAAACACAGTCGCGTTTTGTTTTGGACTTTTCCAGGATTTTTTCTTTCTAACATTCAATCGAGGCCTTGAATTCGCCATCAACGATAAATAAACAAGGCCTTGAATCCGTTAAAGAAAAATGAACTTCTTTGTCATTAATAATTAAACTTTACAGCAACTGAGAAAGTCACTTGTCGGTTGGTACATGAAAATATACATTACTATCACGTTTTAGTATTTATTCTTGCATGAGCTTAAGCCTTCGTTTAATTGTATGAAATAACAAATAATCCAATAACAATGAATTTGTAAAGGCGACAATAATGATTTTTTAACAAACATTATGAATGAATTTAAAACTTTATACAAATTTGTACATGCACTTTGTAAAATATTTATTTAGTAATTGTTTCAATAAAAGACCGAAGTACGATTATTAACAATTTAGAGTATAGTATCGCGTTTAAATGCACCAATGTATCAAAAATTGCTGCGTACTTGCACACTCGATCTTAATTGCAGCCATTATTGTAGCTCTTCGCTGATAGTACTAATTATGTTATATTGGAAATCATTACCTGTTAAAAATGACAACAAACGTAATTATCAGTAAAACATATTATATTAGCAACCAAAATAGCCGTTTCAAAATGTTCGATACATTTTTTCTGGAAATCTTTTATAGCAACGTGTTTTTCACATTAACATTTTTGTTTTACAGAAAATCAGTGACAATGTGATGCAGATTCAGTAGAGGAAAAAATGGGTTCCGGGTCAAGTTCGCATTCGCAACCACAAGAGGTCAAACAACGACCACAGTCATCACCAAATGTAAACAAAGTTAATGGCACTACTAGCCCTGCTTCATCTGAAGCACCTGTGAGTGTGCACGTCTGATCTATAATACCTGCATCAATGTCAATAAACTCAATATATAATAACCTACGAAATTCGAAATCACGGACGTTTTTATAGTATAAAAATTCTTGTTTTGTCATTTTGATCCGAATAAATGGAGCAATTTCAATATAAATTACTTTTATTAGACGATAATATTAGAAAAACTTGAACATTTGATTTTAATATATTTAAAAGGCACAACAAAACATGGAGATAATGTCGGTAAAAAGCAAATTTAATAAATAAAAAACTTTTACGGTTCAGTAAAAGAAATATGGAAGTAAAATATTTGACTGCGCTAACCATTCTAATAAAGCTGTTTGCTTTCTCATTCCTTTACCTAATAAATACCATTAAATCATTAAGGATCCTTTTACTGAATTGTTGCTAACAAGCGCGTATTTATGTTTAGACCAATACAAGAAAGCATAAAATAACCAATTCTTTTTCCTTACTGTTTTTTTTTACTAAACTGAATGATAGAAATAGTCGTACAGGTTAATAACGAGACATCATCATGGATTTTAAATTTTATTATTAATTTGAAAATCGTATTATTCTTGACAACTTTCGAACAATAACTGAAGGAACGGTATGATGCAATTAAAATTCCATCAGAAGAAGATATCTCTCTTATAGATGCACTAGTACTACATGTACGCCTACTCTGCTTTGTGATTCATTGAAATTGTAACCCGTCAGAAATTTGTATGAATACATTATGTGGTAGCACGATTATATTCGTATCATGACATTAATGACAACAGACAAGTTGAACCATGTTTTTTAGTTAATAGTTACTTATAGCTTCAAAAAATGGAGGCAACAACCACAAGGAAATACACTTTTTTTAAAAAATTGTATTGTAGGAGACATGAAGCTAAATTGTTTTTGGTAACTTAATGATAATGGCACGAACATTTTCGTCTAACAGTTTTCATTCTGTTAGTCTTAGTGTGTTGGCTATTAAAACTTGAATTTTAATAGTTCATGTTCATACCCGTGCATGTAATTTTATCGGCATGAACCAGGTTTTGAAAAATGAAGAAGTAGTGGTTTTATGCAAGACGAATGATAAAAATTCCAAAAAGTTTGCTTTGGAAAAATATATATAGATTTAAGTTTTGACAAAAATTAAATATCACTCTTAAAAACATTGCACCATGATAAGTATGTTTGATGTGAAGAATGGATATAAAAATCAAATTAAAATGACCCCTATGAAGTTATTTAAAATGTATCAGTAGCTTTCAGTAAGTATATATCAAAAGTAATAAAATACAAAAATATTTAGAATACTGGAATTGAAAAGTTGGCTTAATGAAGTATTATCTGCTTCAATATGATATTTTTATAAATAAAGTGATTCAAGGAAACAACGTTACATTTCAGATATTTTAATTTTGTTACAGGGTCCACGGCCAAAGACAACAGGAACAGAAAATAAATCACACCCTGTTAAGAAAAAACCACAGAAACCACACCTTCCTCCTCCCTGTCCACCCAAAAGAAGGAAAGACGATGTATTCATTTTACAAAAGTACCAACATGTTGACGATTACGTCTTGAATGTAAGTGTCATTACAGAATAAAATTACTAAATTTAAGTTTGAGAGTTTTATGTACACAATGACATATTTTGCTATGTACTGATTGTGGAGTTAATATTAAAATAATTAATGTACTGAATGTGGTAAACAGCAATGTAACATAAACCAACTTGTTTGGAAGACATTAGAGTGCAAAAGAAAATAGTATTTCTAACGCTGTAGGGAAAGAGTAAGTGAAGGAATTTTCCATCTATATCATTGTGAGAAAAATTATGTTGTGTGATGTGTATCTGACATATGCCTTTAATGGACCAGAAAGTTGAGGTAGACATAGTTTTAGCTAACTAATGCAATAGTTCATAGTACCATACTTCGATAAAAATTATGTCTGTCGTTTGGTAATGAAATTAGCCACGATTGCAATTTACAGTGAACAGACAGGAGGCCAGGAGACTGTTTACATTTAAAGAAAATACACAATCAGTTTTTGAATGTTAAAACGGAGATAATGTCTTTAACTTACAAATCTACCTGTGTATTTTAAAAGAAATGCATGGTCTCAGATTTCCTACATAACTAGAATAAGAAATTTGTAATATCAATTATTAACAATCAAATGACACATAATAAGGATATGCAAATTTGCTGTCATGGCAACCAGTACTAACAAATGCCATAAATGATTATTTGGTTTTGCCTTCCAAATTTAACATCATGTGCTAAAATTCTTACAGCGTTAACGTTTCATATTCAAAGCTATCATTATATATTTCTAATTTAGGACTACGTATAAGTTACCATTTTATTTAATCTACTCAACACACTTTTAATTCATGTTTGAATTTTACAGCAATATTGGTACATTACATGACGAAATGCACAATTTTTTTTAATCCAGCTGCTTGTCATACTTCACATCAAGAACTATGTCAGGACTTCCGTAGTTAAAACTGTCATTTTTGTTGTGTCATAAGATATATGCATTTTCATGCTTTGCAATAAATATTTCATACTTTCAAAGAATTTCTATTATTAATAAACTACAGTATTTATGATACAACCGCCAAAAATCTGCCCTTATTAATGCCATTCCTGAATTATTATTGCTAATAGATTACACTTCATACTATTATCTTATAGAATACAACTGTAAAATATTTTTCCACAATGTCCTATTTTGGCTTTATTTCCTTTTTTAGTCGCCACCAAATCTGCTTATCGGAACCTTTAAAGAGTTGATAGCTTATCTCACCAAACATCAAGATTGGGATGATATGTGCAAAGTTCGTGCCATCTTTAGATGGGTGACATCTGTCGATGTATACAGTTTGAAGTCGGAGCATGAACCTGCCCAACATTCTCCATTGGAATACTTCCTGAAGATTCAAAAGAAAATGGGAAACCATGCCCACCTTGTATCTGGTCTTTGTCAGTAAGTGTGAAACATACTTTTTATAACTTGTACTTCAATGTTACCGATCGTACTATATCGGTGCCTAAGGAAATTCATTGTGATACTTCAATTACGCTCAGCCTTAATGCGATCTGTTCAATATGACGCATTTGTCTGTCATTTTAACCGGTTTCACTCTTACAGCAAAAGCAATTCATGTAGTCCTTTATTATCTCAGATATTAGGAAACAGATGTTAACTTAAACTGTAATATGTTCACTGTATATTTATCTGTTTACAGAATGACAGGGGTACCCTGTGTTATTATTAGTGGAATGAGCAAAAGTGCAACTTATGAAGTTGGAAGCAAAGTGGACCGTAAAATGATGGGTGCTCAATGGAATGCCATTTATATAAATGAAGAATGGCGCTTTGTGGATGCTTTGTGGGCCTCAGCTTGTGTTGTGGGTAAAAAGTATGGTGAATGGACTCTAGTGGACAATAATGGTAATGTCACACAGGATCATGAGGAAATATCGGAAGGACAAACACACCACAGATTAAACGAGTTTTACTTTCTACCAGATCCGGATCAGTTTATCCGGACACATTTCCCCGACGAACAGGCGTGGCAACTTCTTGAAAAACCATTGACAGTTCACGATTTTGAAAATCATACTTACATCCGTGAACGGTTTTATTATCTGGACATGATATATACAGAAAAAAGTAAAGACCAATGCCTTTTAACCGCTGCAAAAGGAGAAATTGGCTTGGAATTTGGACTGCCGAAAGAGAAAAGTGCATATTACAGATTCAGATATATGCTATATCAAAAACGTGGGGAAAGTGGATCGGACGGAGTCATTGGTTCCCATGGGAGATTTGTCGTGATTGAGCATAATTCGGATTTATTGCGGTTTTCGTTGAGATTTCCTATTACTGGCAAATTCAAAATGGATATTTTTGGTCTGGATGAGCGAGAATCGGATGTTTTTGATCTTTGTTGCACATATCTCATTACATGTACAGATCCGCCAAAAAACTGTATGTCATTACCAGAATGTCCTGAAACTGGTCAGGGTCCTGGTTTGGAAGCAAAAAATGCTGTCCTGAAAGCAAAATCACACGACGGAGCAATAATAATATCAAAAGATGGAAAAGTTGATATTAGACTTAGTGCACACAAGGATGTTCGTCTTCATCAGTTGCTGAAGAACGCTATCGTTGATGAAGCAACACTGAGTAAATATGCAGTGATACGGGAGGAAAATGGCGAGTTTACTGTTCATCTACGCCTTCCTCAGGAAGGTGAATACTCTCTCAAGCTTTATGCAAATGACGAAGATGGAGATGCCACAAACGCCTTAAACTACCTGGTGAAATACATAGAACAAAATGGAAACAATGAGCCATTTCCTAACATCACAGACGGTGAAATAGGAAAGAAATTCATCGCAGAAAAACTTGGTGTTAAAGCAGTAAGTCATCTAGGAGGTTCTTTGAATGCTAAGGATGGAAAAGCATCGGTAACTTTCAAGGCTAGGAACGATGTTGAGCTTGTTTGTGATTTACACAGTCAAGACCCGAATGCTAGAAAACACAAGATTGTTAGGCCTGCAAACAAGAATGGGATATGGAAATTTGACCTTGACATGCCTATTGAGGGAGAATACTCTCTCAACGTATTTGCACGTGAGAAAGGTAATAATTCAGGTGTCCACATTGTTCATTGGTATTTGATTCAGTCAGATGGACATGAGGTTAATGAGGAAAAGACCAATTTGATGAAGAGCGAAGAAGACGAACCTAACGTTATTATAGAAACTGTGGAGACGTCTGAACCAGAGATCCTAATTCCGGCCCCGACTGGTTACAGCAATGTTATTGCCTGTTTCCACCGAAGACATGCGGACGATTTGCCTGACAACGATACTGTGAAACTAATGGAGCAAGACGGGTTAAAACTTTTCTTGACAAAATTGGAAAATTTTGGCGAATACATGATGGACATTTATGATAAAGATGATAAAGGTGTTCTAACGCATTTAGCTACATACCAAATTAACAGAAAACCAGCTTCAGAACTGTACAACGATGACGCTAAAATGTTAACGGAGCAGTTACTTAATAAACCTAAAGAAGATGAGGATGGAGAGCTTAAAGAAAAATTAAATTACAATAAAGGATCAGACGACGAAAAACAGCGACGACAAGCTCAGAAACTAATGGACAAAGCAATTCAGCAGAAAGATCCATATTCAATTGAGAAAGTTTTACAAATGTATGAAAATGTTGACGGCAAAGACGACTATATTCAAACGGCAAGAAGGTGGCTAGAGCTTCTACAGGCTAAAGAAGGTAAATAAAATACTGCTTTATTTGATTACTCCTTTATTTGATATTTGTGATATTCCGGTACAGATGAAAGATTTACACAGTGAAATCAAGTAGAATTATATTCGTCGCTGAATACAACGATGCAGTAAAGACAAAGCCTTACTCGTGATAGGTTTTTTGGATTTACTTTGATTTTATTATCGATTTCAGCTTTTGAAAAATTTAAGAAAATTTAAGAACTGTATGTTTTCCGTTCTTATTTGAAAACGTTGTCGATATTGGGCAAGTGCTATTTTGCATTGTGGACTTAATTTTAATAATTAAGGATATAAAAAACTTGCTTCAAGCAGCTTGCTGGACCCTCAATACAGATGGAAATTTTGAACGTACACGAGACCATACAGACAAAGTAATGGAATACCTGTTGCGCTTGAATAATAGTCTCTCTTCAGACTTTGGATCAGATATTGATAATTTCAAGTGTAAACGTTAGACATACTTTGTAGTGAAAGCATTTTTTATTTAAAGAACTACATGTATACTCATGATACCTCTTAAGAAATATTGCAAAAATTTTATTCAACATTATTTTTATCTCTCCTGCGACGAATGTCGGCGGTGGCGGATACGGCGTTAACTTTGCGTCAAGGGTTTGTAATTATCTCTGTTTCTCAGTAACCATATATAATAGAAGAACCATAACTGGTCCACACAGTCATTAGGACATGTGCATGTCAGCTTGCCAGATGTCACCTGACCTTTACCCCTTTTTCATGGTCCACTTTGTAAGATTTACGTTTTGTGATTAGCTCTGTTTCTCAGTAACTATACATCAAAGGGCAACCATATTAGCTTCAAATATTCATTAGGGAATGTACATGTCAGCCGGACACATGCCATCTGACCATGACCTAATTTTTACGGTTCACCGACTTTGTTAGAATTATGTCAAAGTATTGTGATTAGCTCTGTTTCTCAGTAACTATATATTATAGAGTGTACTACATTAATTTCAAACATTAATTAAATGTACATGTCAACAATATTAGAGCACTATATTAGATCCGCACTTTTATCAGGGAATATACATGTCACTGAGCGGACACAGGTCACGTAACCTTGACATTATTTTCATGGCCCACTGACTTTGATAGATTTACGTCAATGTTTTGTAATTAGCTCTGTTTCTCAGTAACTATACATCAGAGAGGAATCCATTCATCATGAGATGTACATGTCAGTCCACCACATTTCACCTGACCTTGAAATATAAAATATGTGTTTCTCCATGCGATATATGGAGGCAGACGAGACATGTTTGTGTGTAAACCCTTGTTTGGCATTCAATTTTGATCAATGTATTATACGAACATGAAAAAAGTACTAAGGAAAGCATGTTCTTACATGGAAGTATGTCTTATAATTATTACAAACATAATATATTAATTTTATTTTTTGGGGATTACTTGTGATATTACACCATACCATCCCATGAAATTAAACAGAAACTAGAACATTACTTTATTATCCCCAAACTATCACTGTCAAAATCAAAATATAAGCTGCACATCAAATCCATATTTTGTATAATTCATTTACGCAAAAATAAAACCCTCAAAGCTTTTTCTTTGCCAATATT
>JAOXYJ010124773.1:0-11103 GCA_028566555.1 Lithophaga nigra
GGACGTGATCGCATGAACTCCATAAGGAGTGAGACCGGGTGCGTCGACAGGGTAAGCGTCTCCTGCTATGCATGCATAAAAGATATTCTTGAAAAAAAGGGGGTGTTAATTTCCGCTGTAAGTGTAGGCGATTATTGGGGCTTGGGCACTTATTAGGTTGAATAAGGTATATGGTTTTCTAATACCATGATAATGCTGAAAAAATTTGATTTCTGCTATCAATGTTCAAATTTAAAGTTTAGAGTGGTTGTTAAACAAAAGAGAAGCCGGTATAATGCAGTTGAATCCGAAATATTACACTTTCAAAGTATGGCAAATATGACTTCATAAGGCCAGTCTTAAAAATATCTTTGTTTGCCCTTCTCTGACTTACCAGTCTTTAGTTGAGTAGGTAGGTACAATGTTAATTGGTTTTTTTTGGGTTTTTTTTTTAAAGTCTCAAATATCCCTGTAAATTGTAAAGAAATCTGTTTAAAACATGAAAAAATCAATAAAATAAAATTTTTATATGAACTTTGCAATAAAGTTTTTTTTTATGAGTAGGAGACAATTTATGTGGGTAGATCAGAGAAAGGCAAACAAACTCTTTTTTATTTTAGGTCCAGTTAGAAAAGTAAATCCACTTGAATTCATGATTTATTTAATTTTGGATGCAATGGCACTAAAATTCCTGACAAGTTTACTAGGCATCCAACGACAATAAATATGTTATCAACTAAATCATTCAACACAAGAGGTATTGGTCCCTGTAAAATTTTGAAATCTTTCAAACGGCCAATTACTCGTTCCACATGAATACGGGCATTAGAAACTTGAGCATTAGTTACATTTTTTGACTCAGTAAACTGCACAGATTTTCTTGCAAACTCTGGTGTTATAAGTTCAACATCACCAACAAGAAAGTCATCCTTATTGTTAAAGCCTTTGTCCGCCATTACTTTATCCCCTTTTTCAAATTTGTCTAATATACCACTTTTACGCACAAGTTCTACATCTGACATGTCTCCACCTACTGCGTCGGACACATATGATACAGTTCCACCTGGTGTACAGGCTACCAACACTTTGTATGTGTGTCTGCTTTTGTAATTTGAATACATAACAGCATTGACACTGTCTAAAGATGGACGCTCAGTTTGAATCTCTGTACAGTCAATAATTGCTTTAATTTTTCCATACTTCTTGTAACATTCGGGGTAATATTGATCTAGTTCTTCTGAAGCTGGCCAGTAAATAAGTGGTTTAAGTTCTAATGCTAATAAAGATATCCATGTTGAAATAACTGATGATACTAAAGAAGATGATACTTTGAACAAGGAGGCTAGGAAATCTTGATTCAGATTCATTTTCAATTTCATAAGTGTAAGGAGAAGTTCATCCTCTAAACTTAATTTCCTCTTTGGTCCTGGCTTTGAAGTATTATTTTCCTGGTATTGTTTTGTTTCATGTGATTGTTCACCTTTGTAGTATTGCATATTTGATGCAGCTGCATGTACCTCATCCAGAATCCAACAAAATAAAGCATATGTAGGAAGACCAGTATGAATTTTTATGAGGTTATCGGAATGCCTGATTGAGTGTATTCCAAAAGCAGATGTTTTCTCTAATTCAATTATCTTGCTGTTTGCTTCTGAAATTTCCAGGTTTGTGCGTTCAATTTCTTGTTTCAACTCAGCTATTTCTACAATATAACTTTCCTCAGTTCTTATTCTGTCAGTTTCAACCTTCAAATCAGTAACATCAATGTCTGTTGCCTGTTCTGCTTCATAGAGAATCTTTCTTGGGTTTCCCTTTTTTTCATAAGTTTGTCTTACTAAAACTCTTCTTGGTGTTTCTGTTTCAGTTGGGTAACCTTTAAGATAAAGCTTTGGGTGTGGTGACATTTCTCTCGGTTGCCCATATTCAAAATGGTTTGAACAAATCCTTGTGTGCTTGGTAACTTGGTACTTGAAACGATTCAATAATTTGGTCCACTTTGGATACCAGTTCTCATTGGGACATTTGTGTAATTTGATTGTTGCATCTTCACCCGAATGTTCTTTGACATGAGGCATAATAATAAACCTGAAATTGAAATGTAATATCATAAGAAAATGTGCATAATTAACCTTTCACTTCCGTCATATGGCCACATCAAGTTGATATTCTCATGCATGTATTACAAAATATTTGGGTTTCCAAGAGGGATTTTATTTTTTACTGGAGAAGAGGTCTGATGAATTTCTGAAATTGAAGCATACATTTTTCTAGAATTAAAATTTAATATTAAAACTATTGAACAGCTCACTAAAATATATTCCACCTTGAAAGTACAAGTCACATTATCTCCCCTTTAAAATTTTGGACAGCAATCATATTGCTTCATGCACATCTGCAGTTAGTGTACTACAGCTGTGTAAAGTTTCATAAAATCCAATAAGCCATTTAGGAGGGGTTGCGCTTATAAGGTACATGGACAGATGGACATACAGGGTGATTCCTATATACCCCCCCCCAAACCTGAGGGAGGTATAGTGAAAAGTTTTAAAAATTGGGCAGGTGGGCAGGGATGGAAATCTATAAATTAACTTGATATGGCCTAAATATGTTATACATGTATAGAAAAGTGTCTTGTATGTATACTAACTAGAGGCTCATCTGAGCCTGTATTGCTCACCTGACTTAAATAAGCCCATTGTGTGTTAAAAAATGTCTGCATGATGAATCATCCACTGAAGATGTCTCTTATAAAGAGTCCTTGAATGACTTTGGTCTAATTGAATAAAATATAGCCCCTGACATGCTCAACAGTGTTGCCTTTATATTTCATGAACCATCCATTATTGTTTTCGAGATATTATGGTAGTAAAACTGTAACAATATAACAAATCAAGGGCAATAAATCTTATAAAGAGTCATGGAACAACTTTGGTCTAAATGTATTAAATGTAGTCATGGAGATGGCCGCCAGGGTCATCGGACACAATTCTGATGACCACCTAAAGACAGAGCTACCATAGTTTGGACCCAATTGGTCCAGCAGTTTCAGAGGAGATAATATTTAAGTCATTTTTGACAAATTTTCAAATTTTAGCAACGGTGGCTATCGTGGTTTGTGGGCAGGGTCGTCAGACATACTTCTTAAGGGGAACCACCCAAGGACACTTCCACCAAAGTTTGGTTCAAATTGGTTCAGTGGTTTTCAGAGGAGTTGATTAAAATGTGAAAAGCTAATGATGACGGACAGACTGACGACGGATGCTCAGTGGTAGCATTAAAGCTCACATGACCTTTGGTAAGGTGAGCTAATTATGGTTTACAGTTCAACCCTCAGTGCTAAATTACAATTTTTCCCTGTATGGGTGGGACTAAACCATGATTACATATATTTTTTTTTACTTGAATGGGGAATGCAAATTTTTTTACTGGAAAACTAGAACTATTGAGAGATACAGCAATTAAATTTTTGGCAGTGTTTACCTATATCTGTACATACAGTTGGAGTACATTTTTGTATGTGGTCTCCAATTCATGTTTCTTTCCGAAAAACCAGTGTACATGGTATAACTTTCTCTAGTTCTGGCTCATTTTTATTAGCAAAAAGCAAACAATATAAAAAAGCAGTCAAGGTTGTCTATAAATTAAAGGCTGAACTATTATCTTTGTATCATTTACCAGTAAAACATGTTTGCTTATTTTTTATCGCATGATAAAGACTATCTTATTATAAAGCTCTGAAATCCAGGTTGGATTTTTACCAAAGGTTTTTGATTGGAACTTTCTTTTCAATTACTCCAGGCTAGCTGGCCTCTTTCCCTTAAATAACTTTGTTGGAGTTAACAAAAAAGTTCTGATTTTGCTATACTCACTAAACTAGGCAGAACCCCATTTTTTATTAGGCCAAATGAAAAAATATGTGTGGTTCCAGTTACATCAAAATGAAAAACAGGTAGGTAGGGACTTTTTTTTTTTTACAATTTCATTTTACTTGAGTCAATGGGAGAGACATTGAGACTTTAACGGTACATGCTCATTGAAAAACTGCAAAAAAAATCTATAGAATAGGGGTTAAAAATTAGGGTAGGTATGGTGACCGGAACCACACCTATTTTTTTTTTATTTGGCCTTAAATTGTTTTATTAATGATCTTAATTATTGGAAAAGGATAGAATCTAATCCCTCTCCACACGTACGGGTAGTTGATACTTGCAAGTTGGTATTCTTGAGTACTGAAAATGCTTAATACTTTAGGTTACCAAGCTGATTCTTGCAACTTAAATACTGTCATGAGCATGACGTTTAAGAAAAAATATAATAGTGCTAACTAATCAACAAATTATTATTATTATTATTATTATAATTTGTTTGTCAAATAAAAAAAAATGCATTAGAAGAAAAAAAAACAACAATAAATCTGAAGTTATCGTGTACAAATAGAAAGAGACTTCTGTCCTCAGTGCTGATGACTTTATTAAATAGAAGCCTATAATTTTGACATGAGCTGTAGTTATAGGATTAAGAAAATAAATTAGTTTTTGCTCACTGGAAAACTGCATAAAATCTCTACTTCAGGTAAATTAAGAACTTATTTAAAATTAAATCTGTGTTTTGGCTTTGAAAAATTTTTGAAAACATAATTTCAAACACAGATAAGCATTTCTAAAATTTACTATAAGTTAATCATAGATTAAAAGTAGACACCGGTCGATATTCTAAACCCTTGGAGTACCATATATGTGATAAATGCTTTTCTGATGAAGTAGATGATGAGTTACACTTTTTACGTAAGTGTTGTTTCTAATCATCATGGACATAAATTATTTAAGTGTATTTCTCCTAATGGTAATATGACTAACTTTTTGAAATTGTCCTATTTGTCTAAATTAATATGGTTATTGAATTCTGAAGATTTACATACTGTGAATTTCTCTACTTGGTAGCCACAGTATTTGATTTTATCATTAATATGTAGAATCATTATCATATACTATTTGTTTAGATGTATCTATGTATTATCAGAGACAACTCAAATTAAGTTTTTAGGCCATCAACAGTAATAACTATCTGACTATACAAATTTGCTCCTGATATCTCAAATTTTCGGTCAAGTCGAACTAAATTTTCTGACTGGTCCACATTGATTTGACATAACAAGAATTTACTGTATGTCTCTGATATTATGTACTGATTATGCAGATTGTGGGCTCACTTTTGGCATGAATTTGTACAGAGGTGCTTTTTAGGGTATCAATTTCCAATATCCCAGTTAAGTTTTGGTAAAAACATCCCATATCCCTGTAAATAAAACCACCAATATCCCTGAAAATATTTTTGTATCCTTAAAACTCATTTCAAATATCCCAAATTTTGCCTCAAATATCCCATAGAAGTGCCAATATCCTGTATTCCAATATACTCTAAACAAGGCCAACAGAGTATGAATTACGATTTACAGTGTTTATGAATTGATTGTCTTTCATTTCAGTGGTAAAATTTCAAGTATTCAGGATGTTTGTCATTCAAAATCGCTCTCTTCGTTGGATTCGCTCCTTTTCTACATGGAAATATCAAGAAAAAATGATTTTAAAATTGATTTTTGAATTAAACTGTCATAGTTTGATGCACCTTTACAGTGATAAACATATGATAATTCTTTTTGCAATGACATACCTTTCCGGTTGATCATAGTCGTTATCACATCCAAATACTGCACAGCGGTGTGACATTTCGTATGTATTTCAGCGCCATTTAAACAACGCAAAACGTCCCACAATGCATTTCGTCGCCAGCCATCAGCGATCCGTGAAGAAAACTATATCTACTAGATGCAATAGGACAATTGTCTATTCTATAAAACCAAAAAAAAATGTGTTCAAGCAGACAAGAACTAATATACAGCATCGTCAAGCAAACTGGTGGCTTGTTTTTGTTTTCTTCATCCTTAATAACACATTTATGTATAATATTGTGGACCAAAGACTTACGTAACTCCATTTGAAATCTTCGTGTACATGTAAGAAGCTTCTTGGATTATCCATGTTACAATTCAAATACTTTAGGGCCAGAGAATATTTATTTGTACATGCTCATGTACTTCCGGTTTGGAAGAGCAACACATCGGAAATTTCTGCTGTGAAAAATTTGAAGTTTTAGCAAATTAACCCTAAACTTTTAACATCAAAGGTTTTTCTAGTGATAGAAAAGAATGTTAACCCTATAAACACTTGAATTCGGAATGTTTTGTAATGTCTGGACGAATTTGTGAAGCTTTCTTCTATCAGTAAAATAATGTCAACAAACAAAATGGCGGACGAGTCCACAGCTCGTGTGTCCAAATTACCTAACAGATACTCTGACTGTATTATTGGTAACGAAGTTGATGAACTTGAGAACGATATAGAACCTATATGTTTAGAATCCCCTATCAAGCATGAACAAGTAGACGGTAAAACCAACAACGTTACATTTAAAACAACACGAATCGGCGTCTGGAAAAACGCCATTGTTGACTATTTTGGGAAACCGAAAACAAGTGTTCAGTCCCAGAAATCTAGTTATGTTATCAAAATTACTTTTGACATAGATAATGAAAAAAACAACACAGTGAAAGTTAACCTTTTTCATTCAGGATCTGTGGTCATTCAAGGCGCAAAATGTGCTAAATTTACAGACAATTTTTTCAATGCTTTGAAGCAAAGATGTGATGATTTTGATAGAGGGTCATTAGACGACACTTTAACAGAAGAAACTCAACTTAAAACACCATTTGTCCCTGAACTTGTTAAATCTAAAAGCATGGAGGACATTCACTGTCAACAAATACCAAATACACTAACAACGACCCCAAAAATCGCTCAGAAAATTGTTCCAAATAATCAACAAAAACTTTTCCTTTCGCCTCAACAAAGAGTGTCCCAACACAGTAAATCTATCGACCAAAAATTTCGGGAAATTCACGTTTCACTTGAGACTATGGATCTGTCTATGAAAAACCTTGTTCAAAAACTCTATGAAATAAATGTGTCCAATATGAATATGCCTGAAAACATAACCTCAAATATCAGTGAGATGTTGAATAATCATAGATCCAAAATCACCGATTCCTTATCTACCATTGAATCAAAACTAAAACATTGTGCAACTGGTATTGATGCCCTACAGATAAAAGCTAATATAGCTGACACTCTAATGAAAGAGTTAAAGAATAACCAAATGGAACACGATAATACTGTTAAAAAGATGTCGTTACTTATAAACAATTTAGTCGAGCGTGTCGAGTCTCTTGAGAATACTACGCTGCATAATTCAGTGCACCAAACAATTAATAGTGAAAAATCCGTCAAAGATGAATCCATTCATACAGAACTCGACCCTAAAATACAGGAAAATGAACTACATGTAGAATCTGGAGAAGAATCAGAATGGACGGAAGTCAAATCAAAGAAAAACCAGACCATCATGCATAATACTGGTAGTAATTCAGCAACAAGAAAGGCAGTAGATTGTCAAACTCTTATTTTGTGTGACTCCGTTATTCGTAGAATCCAACCCCAGCGATTTACACCCAGAGCTACTTGTGTTAAACGTTTCATAAGAGGAGGGGCTGTTACATGTACAAACTTTATTGAAAAGAACGGCTCCAATTTTAATGCTCAATCTGTTCTTTTGCATATTGGCACTCGAGACTTGCAGAAAGAGGGAGTGAAAGAAACCGAGTTTATTAGGCTACTTGACATGTGTACAAATGTTTGGGAAAACACAAAAGTATTTGTTTCACTCATTACCAGTAGAAGGGATTTACCCGATGATTCAGTTATAGAAGCAAATCGTATTATTCGATCCGCCTGCAGCAATTATCCAAATGTGACAGTTATCGACCAATTTAGACCGTCAGAAAATATGTTTCATGACCAAGTACATCTCAATAACCTTGGACTCGTATCAATGGTCAAACATCTGAAAACTGCAATGAACCTGTATCCACAGGCATCCAACAGTCACAATTACAATAGAAATGGCCATAAATATGGCTCTTACAACCGTCCATTATCTGCACCACCCCATGAAAATGTAAAACAACAAATAGGCAACATTGAAATGTCAAGGCCGTTATCCAATCCAAACATGTGCGATAACTCTCAATTCAGCAATTCTGCTCACCGTATCAATATGATGCCACCAAACCCGTCAAATTTTCCGTACAACTTCCAATGGTTTCCGCCTCAAAACCAACCAATGATGTATCCGCCTTGGCACCATCAACCAAACTTTCTACCCGTCACCCCCTGGATACAGAACAATACACAAACTGTCTAGTCAGGAATCAATTGACTTGTAATTATTTCATTTAAATCTAGTCTATCTGAACAGTTAACTAGTCAATTTTAATAACAAATATACATGTACTTGAATTTGAAAGACAATACCCTTCTTTTTTTTTATTTAATGTGTGCTTTTGCCTTAGGCACATATCATATATTCGAACAGTTATAAGAAAAATTTCATTTTTTCATTATTATATATTACAAATTTGAAATGTTATATTATACATGTATGTGTATCTACATACGTATTTGCATTCATATAATTTGAAATGTCACATGTATCACTATTATAAGATACTTGTTTATACAAAATTTATAATATTCATTTTTCATGTCCCAGCATTCAAAACAACCAAATTTCGTTTATTATGAAATTATGTCCCCTCTCAAAATGACATATAAATTTGACAATTCATCACTCCTTCAACTGGCAATGTGGAATATTGAAGGATTTTCTGATTGTAAGCAAAATGATAGTAATTTCTTGCAAATTATTTCAAATTTTCATATTCTTGGTTTAGTTGAAACTTGGTTAGAAAATGATAGTAGATGTAAAGACTTACCAGGATTTGATTTAATTGTTTCAAAAACAAGAAAAAAAGACAAAAAAGCCCGGAGAAATTCTGGAGGGGTTAGCATTTATGCTAAAAGCTCCATTGCCAAAGGTATTAAAAATTTAAAATCTAACCATTCAGATATATGTTGGGTAAAACTGGAGCAAAAGTTTTTTGGCTTGCAAAGAGATATTTATTTAGCTATTATTTACCTATCCCCTGAAAGTACTTTTTGTAGTGTAGATAATATTGAAATGTTTTATTCAGTTCTTTTAGAGGACATAGTTAAATATAGCAAAGTTGGTGATATAATAATTCAAGGCGATTTGAATGCCTATACCAATACCATGTCTGATTTTGTTTTACATGATGAATTTAATCACTCAAATATTGATGATGTTTTTTATAAACATGACACAAATTTGCCTAGAAACAATCTAGATAGCAAAAGAATAAATAATAGTGGCAAACATCTTTTAAATGTTTGCAAAGAAGCAGGTTTAAGAATACTGAATGGTCGAACAACTTGTGATTTATTTGGTAGACCAACGTGTTTTACTTATAATGGGTGTAGCTTGGTAGATTATACTATTGTGTCAAATGAACTATTACATTCTATTGGATTTTTTCAAGTACAAGATTTTACTGCCTTGTCAAATCATTGTCCTATTGTATGTGGTTTAATGTCTAAGTGTAATACAGAGTGTACTACTCCATATTCAAAACTTGCTCCTTTACCGGGCAAATTCATTTGGACAGACCAGGCCATCGAGCTGTTTAAGTCTAATATCCAAAGTGAAACTATAAAAAATAAAGTTTCTAATTTCATGAAGAATAATTTTGATAATGTTAACAATATGGTTGAGGAAGTAAACTCAATTTTAGTTGAAACAGCCAACATGTCAGCTAAGTTTGTTAAAAACAGCAAAAAACAGGTGCAATGTGGTAAAGTTAAAAAAAAACATAATAAAAAATCATGGTTTTCTGATTCATGTGAGGAATTAAGAACCTCAGTTAAAAACTATGAAAAATTAGTAAATAAATTCCCTTTTAATGCTGAATACCGAAAAGCATTTTATTCATTTCGTTCTCGGTTCAGACGTAGATGTAAATACGAAGAGAGACAATACAAACAAAAGATTTGTTCTGAGTTAGATAATTCCCTTGATTCCAACCCTAAAACATTTTGGAAATTAATTAACAAACTTGATCGTGCATCAAAATGCCCAGTGAATGATGTATTACCCCATGATAATTTCAAGGAACATTTTAGATCATTATCTTTGGATAATAAAAAATTTAACACATTTCAACAAGAAATTATTAAAAAATTTGAAGAGTTAAAGAAAAAACAAGAGTCATATTTTGACACAAATGTACTGAATAGTGCAATCACACCAAATGAAATATTAAAAGCAATTAAATCACTGAAAAATGGTAAATCTCCATCCATTGATCTAATATCAAATGAAATGATAAAAAATAGTACACATATTTTGCTTGAGTCACTGACTAAACTATTTAATTTTGTATTTGAAAAAGGTGAATTTCCAAAAATATGGAATGAAACTTTTATTGTCCCCCTTCATAAGATGGGTAGTAAATCTGACCCAAGTAACTATAGAGGATTATCTATTAGTTCAAACTTAGGGAAAGTATTCAACAAGATAATTCATTTGAGATTAATTAAATTTACTCTTGATAATAAACAGATTAGCAAAAATCAAATTGGCTTTATGGAACACAGTAGAACAGCTGATCATATATTTTCTTTAAAATCTATTATTGAGCATTACAAACTCAAAAAGAAAAAAGTTTATGCAGCGTTCATCGATTTGAAGAAAGCTTTTGATACAATTTGGAGATTAGGTTTATTTTACATTCTTTTAAAAAATGGTGTTCCAAAGAAAATTTTTAATGTTATTTTTTCTATGTATTCTAACACCATTAACAGATTAAAATTTAATGAAGGTTTAAGTAAACCTTTTATATCTGAAAGAGGTGTCAAACAAGGTGATGTACTAAGTCCCTTGCTTTTTAACATTTTTATAGACAAAATTGTTGATGACTTGAACAGTATCAATTCTGATCCAATATTAATCAAAGACACAAAAATACATTGCTTATTATATGCAGATGACTTAGTATTGTTGTCAAGTAGTCCTGAAGGTCTGCAATGTAGCCTGAATGTTCTTGCAAATTATTGTGTCAATTGGAGGCTAGATATTAACACATCCAAATCTAAA
>JAOXYJ010124883.1:0-11103 GCA_028566555.1 Lithophaga nigra
TAACACTGAAAACTAAAGACAGAGCAACACGAACCCCACTAAAAACCGGGGTGAGATCAGGTGCTCCGGAAGGGTAACTATCTCCTGCTCCACTAGTGGCACCCGTCGCGATGCTCTTATTAAAATCCGGTAATAAGTCACATTCGGTGGTAAGTCATGAATAAGGAAAAAAGGACGGGATTGTGATTACAACAAACTGAACATATCAGTGGTCATTTGTGACGCAGATATTCCGTAACGGTCGACTAAGTTGTGATAATTTATACTGTGCTCGGATAGTACGTAATTTTACGATATTGTTCTTTCAGATAACTATTGTGGAGAAGGAATGAGGTTTTGTCCTGGCTATGCAGGTTCACATTCGACATGCATACCTTTCTTTAAACTGTGTGATTTAAATCTTGATTGTCCCTCTGGAGAAGACGAACTGAGTTGTAGTAAGTAACATTCTATGTAAATAACCAGCGTTCTTATAACTAGAAAATGTTTCAGTGATAGTAGATGAAAATGCCACATAACATCAAATCACACAAGTGCTTAAAGTGGTTAAAGGGAACAAATGGAACAATATATCATTATCGATCCAAATAAGCAGGATACTTTCGTGCCATTTGTTTTTATTTCACGTGTTTTCGTGCTGGAAGGTCGTTATTCGCTGTATCTCGTGCTAATTGATAACAATACAAGCCAGTTCTTTATTTTTCGTTCATCATAAAATGACATTTTTATATCCAGTCCGTCCGTACAGATACATGTTCTCCCTTTACGACCCTTAAATAAAACTAGACATTGAGATGGGAAAAAGTTAACATTGGCTTTAATACGATCTTTCAGTTTATAATATTTTCTTTTCTAAATGAGTGTAAATATTAAAAATAAATTAGTCTTTAATTAGTAATAGAAAATTAAAGATAGAATAGTCCAAACATAACATTTGTACATTGAGGATAGTCCTAAATTTTAACTATATATTTTACAATTATTATGCTCATCTCAATCAGCTGGATATGATATTTTATGAAGCAATATAAAGTAATATTAAAATTCGATAGAAATATGACTTCTTGGGCCATATAAATCATTGAACAAATTCATATAGAATATATTGTAGATTTTTTTTGGTTTGATGAATATTTTGCTTAAGTATTCAATATGATAGTGAATTACGTAGTTCGATTGTATTATTTTAAATTCAATGTACATGAACGTGATCAAGCAGCCAAACATCGATTAGTCGTCAGGGACAATTTCGTCAGTTTTTCAAGCAGACTGCTGTTTTCTTAACGAGAACAACTGTAAATACATTCATTCTTATTTCAATCAGTCACTAGAAATCCAGTTTTTCCGAGTTTGATTTAGTTGTTTGGATTTATCGTCACTTTCAACAATTTTTCAGCTGTATCGTCATTAACTGACTTTCTGTTGGAGAAAAGCCCGAAAATCTAATCAGCTGACTAAATTGAAACCCAGGATCTTGGGTAGGTGTTTTTACCTTAACGCGTGAACTGGAGCGAGCAAGACACAAAACCTATGACATGGCTGTTAGGCTTATGGTCATAAAGCAGCGAATCTTAACCGTACGGCAGAAACCTATTCCGTCTGTGAACTATTTTCCCTAGAGAAAATAATTACATGCATGTAGACTATTTTCCTATGGAATATAGTCATCGAAGGCATCTGCAGGTTGATTATCTTGTCAACAAAAAATACGTATTTAATCTTTATTTAAGTTTTACATAGAAAATACATACGGAGGAATAATAATAATAATGCATATTCTAATGCATGCACTTTCTTTCTTTTCCCTTTTACTTCCTATTCTTTCATATGTGATCAAATAGATCTCATGTACCTGGTATAATCGTATATTAATTATTAAAATATATGAATAATAAGTGCCAGATATCCAAAGGGAATCTTGAACTCACTTCATCAGATATATAAAAACATGACTAATATATGAGTCATTTTATTTATAACTTATTTTAGATTTGAATGGTTACTTGTATTGGCTTTTTGGGTGGGTTGTTGGACATTTATTATTTTTAGCAATTTTTCAGCTATGTCGTGACCACCAAACTTACTGGGGAAGAAAGTCAGGAAGACTATCTAGCTGACCTTGTAATACCCCGATCTTGTCTTGGGACCTTAACACATGTAGCGGGGTAAGCAAGACTTGAACATGCAACAAGGGTATTAGGCTTGTGGTCTTAACCATTCTGCAACTAAAGCTTAATGATGTTCATGTATAAACATAGACGTAGATTAATTTACAACGTGAAGCAATTTTGAATTTAGAAATTAAATCAATTTTGCGATAGGATCAGTTCGGTCAACCGATCTCTGTTGAATCATTTTAGCGTACCTAGGGAAAAAATTGCTACATACTTTAACTATATGCTTAATCTTAACATTTGAAAATGATATGAAAAAAATTAATAAACATATAATGAAACAAAGCATATTTTATATATGTTAGTAAACATATGTAAAATATGCAAATATATATTAAATATGTGTCATGAATCACAAGTAACATAGCTACCATAGATCAGAAATATAATTTTCAAAACATATATATATAATATATGTCTATTAAGTGTAAAAAAAGTTGGCAACTTGAGTTAATAATTTATTAAACGCGTGGTTATTTTCCCTGTATATTTCAATATAACGATATTCTCCCGTTTTTATTAATCCTAGCATTACGTTACTGTGATTGAATATAGTCCATTTGATGGCTATAAAAATAGGGGGAAAATAATATAAGATCGGGTGTTCAGTTTGTTTTTTTTATTTCTGCAGTTATGTAATGCTGATGTTAATATATATGTACACCAAATTTACCATAATTCAATGTAAAATAAAGATTTTTTTCCATAGACTCTAATTGTAATTGGACTTCAAAGTACTGAAGTATGTCAATTAAAGAAAACAGCTTAACCTGTATTATTATACAAATAAGGTGACAAGGTAGTTACCTAAAATGGTATCCATGAACATTTTACCAACATACTGACCAGTCAGCCCATGTGAGGATATTATTTAGTAAATGCATGTTAAAATAACAATGTCACACTCCATTGAAGAGGTACCTGTTTTCTTGGTTAAAATTATCATAAGATCTTATGGAGAATTTCTTTGTTTCTAGATGAAATCTTTTAAATTCGGAGTTAATATCTATTAACATTACTATAAGTACTCATTCTTGTGTTAAAGATTAAAATATGGTAAAACAAATTTCTCCATCTTATTTAATCCTAATTAAATGATGTTAAGCGAAAAGGGTCATTTAAACTGCAAAATATTTTATGTCTTTCGCTTATATTCAAAAATTTTTTTCCAGATACCTCATTTGTGCTACCTACAACAAGTATCGCATCTACAACAATTACTACAGAATTAACAACCAACGACATGACAACTGAAATGACAAGTACAGCTACAGAATCGACAACCAACGACATGACAACTGAAATGACAAGTACGGCTACAGAATCGACAACCAATGAAATGACAACTGAAATGACAAGTACAACTACCGAATCAACAACAAACGAAATGACAACTGAAATGACAAGTACGGTTACCGTATCAACAACAAACGAAATGACAATATCGGTAACGGAGATAAAAGCTAATAATTACATAGATGAGCTAACAACTCGTAACTGGAATGCGACAAGACAAACTACAGAACTTGTGACCGAGACTAATGACAGTTTGGAAAATGGCACTGAAAACGTCATCAACAAAACTAATGGAACAGGAAAGATCCACTTCCCGCAGAATCTAACAGATGAGATAGATGATAATGTTAAAACCAAAGATGGAGGCAAATTATCAAAGGATTGTTCATGCAGTAATTTGGAAATTAGATGCGCATTTGGATTTGGTAAGTAAAAAATAATGTCAACAAAAATGCCATATTTTTATGGCAAATTATGCGCAGTAGTGGGTTGGATGGCTTGGCCTACGTTCAGTAAAGATATATGCATATATTAACCAAATGTCAAAAGGCCGACGTGTTCTTACTGTACATCTTATCGCAGAACTAGCTACGCAAGGCATTAGTTTTGATCAGTCTCACATAAACGACTGTAAAAAATTTAGCAATTAATACTGTTTCTTTTCATTTGCAGTCATTTACAGGAATAACAAAATTTTTAAGAATATTTCATTCTAGATTTTGTACAAAACCTGAATATTTCTTCAAAGATCATCTCCAAATCGTTCGTTACTTATGAGCATATTTTCTCTCTAGGAAATGATGTCTTAATTTCTCATTGTATTTCATTAACATTAGTTTGTCAATGCTGATTGACACAAAATTTCATCTCCTGTTTTTGCTATAATTGACACAGGCATTCTGGGGTTTTCTTTTTCAATTATATTATTAAATAATGGACATGTCTTGCTAAAATTGGCAAATACGGTAAATTCAGAAGTTAATGCGATGGTTTTATTTAAAAAATGCAACAGAATAAGCTAGCGTCATTAAAACCTCGCATTTTTAATGCACCTTTTCATGATCGTGTAAAAATATTACTTATCACTGCGCCTATTGTAGATTCTTCCAACCATACTCAAACCGACTAATACAGCAAGTAATAAGGATATTTTCTACGCTGACATAACAGGAAATTAAGTATAAATTTGTTTACTATTACAAAGCGAGTCAAAAGCTATTCCGTTAGTTGAAGGATTACAGCATTATATGAAAAAATACAACCTAGTTATTAAAAGTTCCTAGGAATAATAGGAGACGAAATTTTAATCAAGATTAGAATTTTTTTTGCAAAACACTGGGAAACGCATTTTTGTTGGGGATACAGTATTCGCATTAATAAGTTCATGCATTAAGTGAAGCTTTGCCTAAGAATCAGGAAGTGACAAAAATACCCGCTCAGGTTTATATTGATTCAAATACAGGTTATTATGCAATGTGCGAAAACAACATTAGTTTTCCTATTATATTCTGTAAATGGAAGAAATAAATTATATGAAATGTTCTGTAAATGGTCTCAAAAGGGGAAGTAACTCCATGAGTATAACACAATTTACTATCATTCTATATAAAAATTATCTCTAGTTACCAGAGCCAAAGAAAAAAATATCTTTCTTTTCTTATGAAGTACCTATCGAACGTCAGATCTACGCGGTTAGTTAAGCGGGTTTATTTGGTCATGTTTTTCGACTGCCTGATTCTTAAAAACTGGCACTTAATTTTCGAACTTACTGTATGATTTATTTCTTATAGTCGAATGAGTAAGGAAGTTATTTGTTTTCCAAGAGAATGGTACTATACCAAAAACCTACACCGAGAACTAATTGGTGAAAACGTTTCTTTTTCAGGCTCAAGTTCTAACATGCAATCAAGTAGTTTCGGATATCTGCTGTGTATGCTAATGCTGGTCCTGAAACATCTTGAAGGAGGTTTTATTTAGTGATGATGATCGATAGTTGTGGAAAAATACAGATATGATCATATGTTTACAGATGTTATTTATCACAACTTCATTTTGCCAGCATTGACAACTTTTTTACCTATCAAAGTTTGTAGAAATTCACTTTATCGTAACTCTTTGGATTACCTGTATGCTGCGTCCAACCCACTGTAGTTGACAGAACTGATTTCTAGTATTGACGTTCATTCATAATCTTGAATTTGAAATATATTCAATAACCCTATGAAATTTTGAAATTTTGCTCGTATTCACCGATTCTGCAGATAAATTTCGCTCTTTCCATGTAAAATTAGTATATAAATGATCTAACTGTAATTACATATTATTTAAGTGTTATTATGATTTCACAATCAGTAAAAATTTGTCTAAAAGTCCAAGGAGTGGGCCATTCCCGCTGTGCTATATTGTAGGTAGTAGGACTCAATTGGTAGCCTGCCCTAAGATAAAACAAAACATTGCTAGTATTATTCGTTCTATTCCTCAGATTGCAATATACATCCGTTACTGCCATTATTTAAAAGACTTTGGTAAAAATATATACACATATCTGTTGAAATTTAGTATTGGAATATTTGATGCACACATTTCTACAATAAGAAGAAGAAAAGATGCATTTTTCTTCAAAACTATAAAATGTGAATTCCGCTACAAAGGAAAACAATTTTTTTCTAAAGAAAATAACAAATTATTTACAAAAAGAAGAAAAATTAAATATTAATTTTAGATAAAAATGTGTGTGTGTGTGTGTGTGTGTGTGTGTGTGTGTGTGTGTGTGTGATTATTTTGTTATTGCTGCATTGAAAATATTTGAATAAGACGCAACAGTTTTAAGTAAGGCAAAAGTAAATATTTTCTGCTGTATGATATGCTGGATATGATTTTGTGTATAAGCACGGTGATTGTATTTAATATGAAATGATAGATGTGTCACCTACTACAAGTTATCATCAAAGCATAATGTACGAAGCTTTCACATGGGAACTTAATGTAATAAGTGTAGTATACAATGTACATGATTTAATCTTTCTGAACTGCGATAATCTTCGTAGAGTTTGAAACTGTAGTTCTTATAAATTTTGGCAAATATCTTTGATACATCCACACAAATGCAAATCAAGAATTATCTTGTTTTTTTATCTGATATTTTATTTTCCTTCAATCTCATAACAAGAGAAGAAATGAAACTTTACTCGTTTCCAACACATTTTTTTTCTCAGTTTGAGTACGGTATACACATGTTATAAGAATTTACTTATTTTTCAGACTGAAAAAAGTAATCATATAGGCTGAGGATTCTCCTAATTTCTACATTTTCTTGTTTGTTTTGCTTGAAACTGAAGCATTCATCGTATATTTGGATACTTACATTCAGCTATAATATTATCCAGGAAACAGAATCATTCCATGTAAACTTCCTATACATGTATTCAGGTGTGGTCTTCTAAATGTAGAATCATTTAATGCACGGGCTAACAGGTGTAATACCGGTATCATTTAGAAAAACAGAGCCATCTTATGTACCGTTTACTGTCTATTTCCATGTTTCGTGTCGTCATAATAGCATAACAACTTAATATTCAGACTGATCGTGCATTAATTGTTTTATCATTAAAGACACAGAATCATTTCATATTCAGGTGGTTACCCACTCACATAAATGTGTTTTCAAAGAAACGGAGCCAGAGAATCAATTTATCATATTACATCAAAGAACAAATGTCTGCGGATTGAATTTCCCTTCGTCCACTGGAATACTGGGAATCATTGAAAACCCAATGTGCTAGGAGATAATTAAAGTAAAAAAAACATCAAGGAATAGAAAATTAAAGTTTTTTTTATTTCTCAATAATGAGATTGACAGTGCAGTACTTCCTTGTACTTTTCCCTATTGTATCTAAATCCAACAACTTCCCTTGAAAGTTTCACTTGACTGACAAATGAATGGGATTTTTTTTTTATTTGACCATCCTTCGCCTAATAAATAAAATGCCAAATGAATTGATATTTCAAAACCCCAAGCACTAATATTGTTATATCAATAAAGAATATCGGTACAAAAAGAAAATCACCAGTTTTTAAATATCTATACATTTTATTATTGTAAATCTAAAAATATTACGTCAAATTTACGAAGAAAACTAATATTCGCAAATACTTGCACATCTGCATCAAATATATTACATATATGACAAGTCGCTTAAGTTTTCTTAAAATGTGGATAGCTGCCTGACATCAACAATGTATATATAGCATACATGCTATATAAGTTATGAGACAATTGTATTGTATTTATACATTTGCCGACATAATGCTATGATTTAACAGTCACAAATTGAGTTTTGATGGGGACGGAACTATTAAAATGAATATTTACAATAGTTAAATAAAAGATCTTCGTCGGCACATTTTTAAATACAAACAGGTTATACATGTTATATTCATTCTAATGTAAAGAGTTAAAACGCTCAAAATAGAGGTTCCAAAAACAGGAAATATCATGTGTGTATGCGGCGTAACGGTTTTATCATCCAGTAGAACTAATAATAACAGACAATACTAGTTAGAATGCAAATTCCAATCGCTTTTATTTTACAACCTAAAGAGGCGTGCTATTGTATAGCTAAACACGTCATACCGTGTAAGCGTTTATTTTCGCGGAACCAAAATTTGCGAAACTTTAAAAATGGGATATATTTATGTACGCGGCAAGAAAGTTTAGCGAATTGGTCTTTTGGGTAATAATACACCTTAAAGGCAGGTTATATTTAATGAATATCATTTTTCGCGTTCAAAATGTACTCGCGAAAAGGCTAAAATAAGATTCCCGCGAAAATAACCACTTATAACAGTATTTTTTAGAAAAAAAAAACAGAGCCGTTTTATCATGTTTATGTAATGTTTACTCTCTATTTCCATGTTTAGTGTCGTTAAAATAGCACAACAACTTAAATATACAGACTGATCGTCCATCAAGTGTAATATTATTTAAGACACAGAATCATTTCATGTACAGGTGTGTTGTCAAAGAAACGGAACCAGAGTATCAGTTTATCATATTACATCACAATGGAAATGTTTGAGGGTTGAAATTCCTTTTTCTATTAACTGACTGAAATTTTTCGTTCACAGAAATGAAATACTGGGAGAACTATAAATCAATGAAAAGCAGTATTCCAGAAGCTAATTAAAACAAAATCCGTGTAAGGGTGTAAAACATAAAGCCGTTAAGGGACAGAATATTAAATTTTAGGGTTTTTTCAATAATGACTTTGACAGTGTACATTCGTAGTTCTATCTATTTTTTTTAATTCTTATCCTGTTTTGTTTTGTTTTTGACGTTTTATAAAAAATCGTGACGGTCTCAAACAATATCCCGTATCAGTTTTGTTTAACTGACAAACGAATTAAAACTTTCCTTTTATTTGACTAAATTAAGTGCTAAATGAATTGACACTTTAAAAACTTCTAGCACTAATAAAGAAACTTTGTATTAAACAGAAAACCACCAGACTGTTAAATATCGATATCCGTTTCGAAATGATAAAACTCAACAATGGCAGAAAATTATAAAGCATGATAAAGGTCCTGTCATATGTTTTGGGTTTCCTAGTCGTATCTTTCAAGGTGTATACGAATTTAGTAATATATTAGTTCTCTCTATACACGATTTTTTCAAAGTGAATCTTTACTTATTTTTTTCCGTTTCCCGCCGAAAATATATCTTTAATTGAGACTGGTTATAATAAAAATATTATTATGCATGGTTGCAGTGTGTTTTTGCCGTTAAAATTGATCAACTCAGAAGAAGTAATGTCAGCCATCTACGGGTACGGCCTTTTATGCAAAGGGGCGTATCATGTCTTTAATATAGACGTTGTCGGCCAAATGTTAAAAAACTCCTTTTTGAATAGATAACCTCGATTCCCTAATTACGTTTTCTGATAGGATTGTAAGTATACGATTTCTCGAACGAATTGCAAAACGTGAAAGATGCGAGTCCAAAAAAATAGTATATTACAGAGTAAAGGTCGTTCAGACGCAAACGACTTTAAAGATACTATTTGACAGACCATGTTATCGGGCCGAATCGTTCGCAAACATTTCCACTTATGCAGCGTTAATCAGTTCTTCTATTACAAATCATTATCTGTTTCTAGGCAACATTACAAATGTAGGGCAAGTCGGTAAATTTCAACATATCAAATAAATGTAAAGACATGCTATTACAGCTCAAAGCCTATTAAAGCAGGTGCAGAGTTTCTTCGGTTTAGACAGATGTTCGGTACACGAAGATTCAATTTATATAGTAATTTATGTGACTGGTCTCCAGAATAAGTTTGATTGCATTGGTTTCCGGTTTACTCAGGGTTCGGTTTAGATTTTTCACATTATAATCAAGTACCGTTAAATTACGATCATGTGAAAATCTGACAATATATACAGATATGACGTAAACGAAACGACTCATGAAAATTGTTTGATAAAAGTATTTAAAATGTGGACTTAAAATTTCTATATTGTTTTTGCTATACAGTGATACTTGTTTTAAGAGACCATCCACTTGGATACAAAGTGGTCTTTTAGGACTGTTGATCTCTAAACAGAGGTCAACTTGTGAAACGTGATATTAAAGTGGTCTCTTAATATAAGGCAAATCAATTCATATTTTTATGAAATTTAACTTAGAGTGTTGTGATCTCTTAAAGCAGGTTGGGATCTTTTTTCAAGCAAGTTTCACAGTACTTCTTTTACATGTTTGAGAAATACCTAAATCAGGTGAGCGATAAAAATTATATATCACAATCACGTTTAGCACTTTTGTAAGAGTTTTCCACATTACTTTGTTTGTTTTCATATCTGCACATATTGTGTTTTATTAGTTTTGAACAGATATTATTTAAACGGATTGGTATGTTGTAATTTTGCGTCTTTATTAAGTAAACAATACAAGAAATTTCTTGTAACAATTTTATTTCTTTATAAAACATAAACAGTAGCAGATAATATCAAGCGTTAAATAGGTTTAATAGGTCAAGGTCATTACCAGAATTGGAAATACTTGTTCAACTTTTGAAGGTTGAAAAACTGCTTCGCCCTAAGCATGCTATGCTAGGGTTTACTAAACTGAAAGTTTGCTTCATTATTCATACGATTGCTAAATAAAAAGTATGAATATTAGGACGTTGCAGTTATTTTCTATGTAAAAGATAGGTTGTCAAGGGGATCTTACTATACATAAAGAATTTCTTCTTTTTGTTTGTTTGTTTGTTTGTTTATTCTATTTATTTTATGGTACTTATTACAGCAGTACAAAAAAAGATGTCAAATTGACTCCAGCTAGCTTGCTATAGTTGAAAGCTTGCCTGTCAAAAGGTGGTCAACGATATTTATGGTAGAGGTCTTGACCTGTTAAAACACACCAGAATAAATTTTCCAGCCATTCAAATTTTAACCACTGTTTCTAGTTTCAGTTTCAACATTTAATGTATTAATGACACTGCTATTTTATGCTGCCTATATAAATGTATCTATATGTATATTCATTGGAATAAAAAATTTAATAAATTGAATTTATCATTTATGTAAGCTCTTTATGATCTTCCTTTTCTTTCTAATAGGTCCTTTTATTACCTTC
>JAOXYJ010124993.1:0-11101 GCA_028566555.1 Lithophaga nigra
CTGAAACATCAGAGATACAAGGTTAACATTATAATCATTTATAACGCCTGAAAATCAACCCAACAGTGTTAGAAGTGGTATATATATATATATAATTCAAAATTTCAGCAAGTCCTTTATTTTTCGCCACGCTGGTCTGGAAATTATGCATTATGTAAACGTGGCAAAGTCTTTGTTCTATGAAGTTTGTTCCAAACAAAAATATCTCACAGAATGTTATTCCCTGGACATCTTAACTTTTTTCTTGTAAAAATCACATTGAAGACCTCATATTGAAGTAAGTTTCTTTCCTATGAAATTTTTCCTAGAGAATATATCACAAAGAAATGCGCATAATGTTGAAGATACTTTCCTACGAAACATGTCATAGTAATTGTTTCTTGTGCAGTTTATTCCATATGAAACCAAATTCTGTCTTATAGAATTTTTTCCTGATACTTACTGTATAGAAATTATATGTACCTCTTGAAACTAATTTCATGAAAAATTATTTTTCTTTACAACTTTTAATATTTACATTTGTATACGGTGGAGGTGGGATTACTTCCTATGGACATGTTGGTATTATGTTCCGACAATTGGGGCACCATTTCCGATGATCTGTCCAGCACAGGGTATGTTTTTTGTAATCAGTATCTTCAAGGGGGTTCACAGTATCATTCTGTGATGGGATGTAGATTGAAGAAATGGGTCATAATTTTTAGCCTCATCCTGTGGTAAGCTTTATGTCAACTTAACTGGTTTAACAAATTAACAGTGAGTTCAACCTCCTAAACATCTACATTTTCACAGTAGTTATATGTAATGACATCTGGTAGTATACCCAGATAAATCACAAATAATAAAAATTAAGATTGTTAATTGTAGGCAATTGTTTTCTGATCACTTTCTTGTGACAACGTTATTGACTTCTGATGAGCGAATCCGCAAATGGGGTACAATAACTTAGACGGCATTCTGAGATGGGGTTCAAAATAGCCACCATGATCAGTCTCTGAAGGGATCCCGGGGGATTGATACCCCAAAAGAACACCCACCACCATTTTCTAAGGTAGGTAACTCACGGGTTTACCTCTCTGTGTATGTGTGTGTAGTATTGTAATTTCGTTCAGGAAATAAATCGTCGTGAAAATGACCTAAATGTATGAAGTTGTATTCTATCACTTTTGATAAAAATTTGGCTAAAAATGTACATTTTGAAATCATAATACTTCAAAACTAAACAAGTTTATTCTGCGAACAATTTTACAAAGAAAAGAATCGTTTTTCTGAAGTCATTCCTATTGGTTGCAGTAGCCAAGTTGCATATCACCATCTGTCTTTTGTGGATTTTTTCCTTACATTTCACTTAGTTTAGTTTAAACAATGTTCTATTAAAGAAAGAAAAGGATTAGGCAACAAGCTGAGCCTATATAAGCCTTGTCCCACGTTGCATTGTATAAATATATACAGTTTCTGTTAATTTCATTTGTATTATCATCTGCAAAAAAACTGATTATAACAGTCATAATTGACATTGCACCTCAAATTTAGATATCGTTACACGTAAACATTATTGTCTTCACTTACTTCAGTCTATTTTTTTCTGGTTATAAAGACATATAATCTCAATTTTATTGCACAACCGCCAGTATATTTTGCTACAATTTTCTTTTATTTCATACGGCTAATTGTTTCTTGGCTACCCGAATACGGGGATTACCGTCTGAAGATAGAAATTCTTTATCAATACTTAATATTTTGTATCTGCTTTCTTCGCATTGCCTACAATAATTTTGTTGTTTTTATTTTTTTTGGGGGGAGGGGAGGAGGTCGACGAATCTGGAAATTTCTAACATATTCTCTTCTAGTCGGAAGATCATTCAATACTATACTTATTCCTGTTTGCTGAAGTAAATGTCCATTTTCAGCTCCATTTGACCATAGTTGTTTTTTGAATAAATTGCTTTCGGTCGATGAAGTTTTATACTATTATTCTCCTGCCTTTCTATGCACATGATGCTAGCTTGATCAGTTTGTTATATATTGATTAGCAACAAACTTTAGGCCATTACTTTTTGGATGGTATGGACTCGTTGATATGTTTTATATTAAGCTGTATAAATTCTCAATAAATAGCTGATAAAGACACCAATCGGATATTATTACATCTGGGGTGCCACATCTATCGAAAGCACATGCAAGATTCTCACTCACTTTAATATACGACTTTAAATGAAAAGAGACTATCTCTTCCATCTCATTTAGATAAGCAATCAATGATCGTCAAATCATACCTAAAAATTATATAGCCTGGCGACTGATTAAAGCACATCGAGTGATAACACCAATACATGTAGCTGGTACCTATTGTTTTGCATGTTCATTACATTCATTTATTTTACCAATATTAAATATATTATTGTTTTTAGTTTCATTCTTTATTGCACTTACTTACGGTGGTTGAATACCGAAAACTTTTTACGGATCAAGACACATTTAAACTTGTTTGGAGAGTTCTTAGACTGGTTCAAATATACTGTGAGAGCAGTTCAGATTTTTTCAGATGCGTCCAGGCAGTTTCATTTCAAATTTAATGCAATTTGCTCAGATGCATTGAATACCGTCAAGGATAAGATCGAGTGAAATTGAATAAATTCTTAAAGAAAAAAACATTAGTCGAATAAAAAAAAGTAGAAGAGTATAGTATAGTTTTAAAATGGGCAATTTGTCATTGTTTGTAGTGTACGATGTTTAAAACTAAGTTCTCTTATTATTACATGGCTGCCAGAAATTTGTTGTCATTTGAAAAAGGGCTCGAGTTGTGTTCGTGGATATTTTATGATATGCGAAAACAACGAAAACCCATGCCAAAATTATTACAAATTTATATTTGGCAGTCATGAAATATTTCGATTCTAATATGGTTAATTTTGCAGAAAAAAAACAATACAAAACGAAACAAAATCGTACGGGATATACGCTATATACGTACGACGCTATTTTCGGCAATTTTATGAAGTTTTGGTGTAGAGACCAATTAGTGTGACATCGTCAATTTCAGCGTAACATCCATTGTTACGTGAGGCCATGTTTTGTTGAAATTTAAACACCTCTGGTTGTCATGGTTGCCTTTCAGCACCCAATATTGGGAAATGAGAACGAGAAACATTTCTGAACACTATATGTGTGACAAATTTGAAAGTACTATTCCGAAAAGTAGTAAATTTTACAAGGATTTTTTAATCCTACATTTCTCCAGAGGAAATTGTTAATATATTAAACAATTGATGGGATAAACCCTCTACTCGGTTTCCTTATTCTGACAGGTCAGAAACTAGAGTCCGAACCTTGACATTAATAATCCCTCAGATATATATAAACAACAGCAACATATTATATTTTGAAGTTTTAATTAAAAAAAGAAAAAAAATGTAACAAACTCAGTGTTAAATATTATTCTCAAGTTTTTAAAATACTAGTATCCATTCTGTTATTATTGCTTTGTCTAGATTTCCTACCTGTAGTAATAGCATAATCAGTCCGAGATTGATAAGAAGGAAAACTACTTATTGAATGTAGAATATAATGGGTATAAACATCATAAACAACACTAAATGTACTGATTTTAGTAGTATAAACTTTTCTATCAGCTCCCTGAAAAACAATAAATTTAGTTTAATCAGACCAAATAATAATAAATCTATGCATTAACTTAAAACTTATTTACGAACCGCAGTTTTGTCATAATTAATTGGCAAAATACTGTGTAAAATTTATTTGGATAATGAGATCAAAACAAAATCACGCTTGTTCATACGATATTTTACATGATTAAAGTCTAGTAATCAACTTAATACACAGAAGATGAGTCTATACACAGAGGTACATTCATATTATTTATGTAAATTCCAAAACGGTAGTAACCAATGAATAGATTCCATGAAATGACAATTCCAGTTCTAAAGCAACACAGTCCACTGTTCCTGATTTGTCACAAAGTAAGAGAACATTAATATGTTGTTTCCTCTGGTCACAACGAAAATATACAAATATGCAATCAACTGTGTAACATTACTACACAAATATATACAGTCAACCGTGGAATATTATAAGACACTCCTTTGCGGAAAACTTTGGTAAAAGCTTATTACAGATGAGATCAAATATTTACGTAGTGTAGTATCAGAGATAAAACAGATCTGTTACTACTTTGAAGATGATCTATGATCTCTACTTGAACGACTTTCCCTGCTTGAATATCTCGGATTGTCTTTTGACATTCCTGTGTGTGTGATTTGCCGACTATTACTACTTCTACTACTTAAGCTTGACCTTCCTAGTCGACTGGAGCTAAAACCTCGTCTCTGCATAGTAGACCATGGAGTTTTATAGTTTGGATTATATCTCGTTTTAATTGCGCTGTTGTAAGTCGATCTGTTTACGTTACTGTATGACGATCTATTCAGATTACTATACTTCGATCGGCTCCAGTTACCGGTCGAATATCTTGCCGATGACGCTGTTACTCGAGTTGAAATATTGTAAGCCCTTTGTGTATTACTAGTACTACTGTAAGGCATCTGTGTTAAACAGGTTGTTTGTTCTTGCTGTTGTGAAGTTGTTGCCTTTTGGCTTTGCTCTTCATTTACACGAGCTTTAACCATGTCTAAAACCATGTCTGCCATTCTTCCTTCCTTACTGTTATCTTGAACTTTATCATCGAATATAATCTTTTTCAACAGAGTTGACATAGCTTTTGATAACGTGCTGGTGATTTCGGATTCATTTGTTTCCAGGGATCCGGAAGTACTTGAGCTATGACCTCTGTTACCGGTATCACTAGACGAACGACCTATATGCTGCTTAGAGGCAAATGAACGGTAAAAGTCAAATCGGTTTTCGTCCGTATCTTTATACAAACCCATCCGAGTTTTCGGTTGTGGACTACGCCTACTACATTCACTAGAGCTACTACTTTCTCTGCCTCTAGATCGACTTCGATTTCTTCTATAGTTAGACCTCCTGTCGCGATCACGTGAATCGCTTTTGTGACGTTTCCAGTCATCATGTCTTTTTCGGTCTTGTGAGTCGCTTCTGTGCCGTTTACTATGATACCTTTTGTCTCGGTCATTTGAATTACTTCGATTCCTCTTTAAATCTGAATTTGAACTTCTGTCTAAGGAATCGCTCCTTTCCCGTTTTATAGGAACTCTGATGTAAGTGTGGCTGTTATTATAGGTCTGATTTTGAGTTGATCTTACAGGATTAAAATTTTTATAGCTGGTACCTCCCAGTTGGTTGCTTCTGAATGAAGTGAAAGATGTAGAAGTACAATTTCTGCTGTCAGATTGATTCCGATAATTGTCGGAGGAAAGAAAAGCATCCTGATTTAGGCTACTGGTGTAATTTTGATTTTGAATTGGTCCAATGGAATTGAATGCGCTGAACATATGGCTTCCTGTTCCATATTGTGTTTCATTGATTCTGGGTGAATTGACTCTGTCGCCGTCATAACTTCCCGTATGAGTCTGCATTTGCCTTGTGTCCGAGTTAAACATGTTAAAATGATTGTTTGATGTACTACTTATTCTTGTGCTAATAGTGTTATCATGGCTATCCCATTTGCTTTTTACATACCAGCTTCTATTATTAGTAGATTGATACCTTTTAGAACTATTGTCATTCCGTGAGTACTCAGTTTCTTTTCTCAGAGTTGAACGAAGATCTCGGTTTGAAAGGTGTCTTGCAGAACTTTCAGATGATGATGAGCGGCTACTTTCGGAACTGCTAGATGGAGACCTTTGTCGGTGTCTTGACTTAGAAACATGATGTCTTTTAGTTGGTGATCCCTCTTTATCACTGTCGTTAGGTCTTTTCCGATGATGATCATCCTGATATTTTGATGAAGAGTAGTGAGTTCGAATAGCTTCTAATGGATTAAGAGATGATTTTGCATTTCTTTGACTTTCCTTGCCTTTAATTCTGTCGGTTTTGTTTATCGTTCTTTTTATGGTGTTACCACGCCGTGGCATTCCGCTTGTTTTTGTATTCCGATGTGCTGGCGAACCTGAACTTTGTGTTGATTCTGACAATTTTCTCTTAGTATTTCTTTCATGAAGTTGTGATTTAGCATTATTTATTTGCTTTTGAGGGGATTTTTTCTTTTGCACATTCGACGGATGCGAGGGGTGTGATCGAGCAATGCCATAATATTCATCTTCCGTAATTGGTTCCTTTTTTATTCTGACAGTGTTATCACCAACAATCTTATCAGATGAAACACCTTCTTTATAAGCTGCCTGCAATACTCGTGTGGTCCTACTTGTGTCATCACCATTGCTATTCACTGAACTTTTATTTACGTTTGACGTTCTCCTAGTACTTTGCAAGCCAGATTGTATAGTAACACCTGTAGTATGATTAGCCGATTGTTGACTTTTGCAGTCTAATCGGTAATTAGATTTTGATTTTGCTTTATTCAAAGAGATAACAGAGGTTTGATTGTCTGTTGACTTTGAAGTAGCCATTGTTTTTGCTTCGGATACTTTATTCACATGGGAAGACTTTTTGACATGACCATTTCCAGTAACCACTTCTATAGACATAATCTGTGGAGAATTCGATTGCTCACCAGAGCTCGTTTTGATAGATTCTTCGGGCGAATCTTTAGATATAGTTGTATTACAAGGGAGATTTTCCGACAATAGCGATTCAATTTTAGGTTCATCACCTTTTATTTCTGCTTGTGTTAAACTCTGTTTATGTTTAGTAGAATCGGCCGTCTTTGCATCGACGATATCAGAATCTACTCCATCAGAATTTTTCCTCACTTTCTGAGAAAATATGTCAATTACTTGTTCCAGATCTTTCAGAGTTTTGTCGATTTCTGAAGTTATTTCTTTCGATTTTGGTTTTGGGTCATCGGTTGTAATGTTTGGACACTCTTTTGCTTGATCATGTTCAACAGGATGTTTTGTTTGATCAATCGCACGCGGTAAAACTTTTTCCAATGTTGGCATGATCGAAGAACAGTCGTCAGTTGGACTTTTAGGTTCTTGTTTCACAACCACTGAAAGCACTGCATGATTTGACTTTGACCCTGCTGTAGCTTCCGCAGTATTTGTTGCTAACGATCCACCAAAGACTGATTCCGAATTTCCGTTAGTTCCATTATTCTTGTTTTCAGAAGACGGACATTCGTCATGTGGACTAACTGGTTCTTTCTTAACAACAACTGACATTGCATTCAGCATCAAATCTGACTGCAGCATGTTTTCTGTGACTTTTTTATTCATTAGTTCAACAATTGACTCATCTAAAACAGGTGCAGATGATGGTTTCTTTACATCAGATGTTTTTTTACTGTTAACTATAGCTTTACAATAATTTGAGGCAGAAGATAGTTTGGAGTCGGTTTCAGTACAAATCGGCTCTTGTTTTATGCACTTCACCTGGTCTTCAAATGATTCTTTTGGCGTGATTACCTGTGAATGTACTTTCTCACATGATTTTGTTTTACATGACGATACTTTATCTGTTGTAACATCATTTTCCTGTTTCTGATCGACATTCACAGTAATATCAGAGGAAGCAAATTTTTCAAAGAGATTTTCGCGACAACTTAACTTGGTTTCAGCTGGTCCTGAGCACACCTTTCCACTACGTAAAACTGTTGTTTTAAGTATGTTTGATTGTTTTGGTGAACTCTTCTCTGCAACTTTGTCCACATGTGCTGAAACACGATTTTGTTTATTTGTTGTTTTTGCTGACTGTTTGGGAACAGTTGAATTAGTATTTTGTTTTTGTGTGTTGAGTTGTTCTGTTGCCGCAAACGCTGCAGCAACAGAATTTGCTGTTTTCCTTTTAGTTGTAGCTAAAACCTTGGATATGCTTGTGACCTCGGACGCATTCTTTTTGGTATCAATAACAATTTTATCATCGGTGCATAATTCTTTCTCCGTCGGTTCAGTTTTAACAACTGTTACTGCAGAAGAATCCGTAGTTCGACATTCGGTTGGTTTCAGTGTCCGACTTTCCCTAGATATCATGTTATCCTGATCAGTGAGTTTACATGGATCATACTTTTCTGCATCAAATATGTATTCTTGTTCATCTTTCATCTCTTCATTTTTATCGGCCTGTTTGGTTTTGATGTCACTTTGAGCTCCTTTACATTCATTTCCGTCATTTGTTATGTTAATCGTTTTACAGATATCTGAATTTTCCTTGGTATCTTTCAATATAACAGAGGCAGCATTTTGCTCCTGTGAAGAATCACATTGAGTTTTATTAATTCTTTTTTGTGTTTTTGTCTCGGTTTTACCATTTGTATCAAACGAATCTTTTTTGTGGTTTGATGTTGCTGCTTGAAGTTCAGAAGCTACACTTGCTAGAATATCAAGATTGTCTAAAGACATGTAACTTGTCTCCAGATTCAATGAATAACTGTGATCTTGGACTGAACTTGCTGACATGTTCTGCTGACCAGAGAAGCTACTTGATTCCTGGTTGCACTTTGATTTATTTGCAGAGGGACAATTATCCTCGACAGTTTTGCCAATGGAGACATTGCTGTCTGTTGTAATATTATCTAGTTCAGCTTTCCCTTTAGTTTTACATGATAGATCAAGTATCATGCCTTCGTTACCATGTTTATTCTCTATCACATCTACAGTTTCTTTTCTTTTTTCAGTTTCTTCTTCTAAATCGTCTGACATATCTTTTTCACCAGCAGACAGTTTTTCAGTCAGGAGTTCATATAAGTCAGATGGGTCCATTTTATAAATAGCTTCCCTGAAGAGTTTCTTAATATCCAAGCTTTTGTCATCAGTTGCAGTTTCTATTTCCTGCTTTTTAAAATCTAACGCATTTGATTTTGACGTCACACTAACAGTGTTATCGGATGCGGATTGAATGGTAGCAACTTCGCCGTCTTTAGACTCTGTATTTGTATCTTTTATATTGGGAATTTCTTGTGCCTCTGTCGTTGTTGATTTTCCTTCCATTTCATTCTTATGATGGTTTTCATTTATATATTTTTGGTCAGCTGTTTCACCTAATTGTGGAATATTATCAATTTTCTTTTCTGAGACAAGCTTTCTATTTGCATCACAATTAAGATTGTGCCCATCTTTTGTTTTCAAAGAGACAAGTTCTTCACTAGATTCTAAATTTGTTTCACTTAGGTTTGTATTTGTTTCAGGAACAGATTCTTTGACAACTCCTTTGCTATCTTGTTTAGAGTTTCCCTTTTTGTTATCAAAGATGTTGTCAAACCGTCTTTGATGTTCAGACTGCTGATCACCAGGTTCATCCTGTGTGGGCGTCGATGCCCCACTACTGAGATCTCTGTATCTAGTAGCAGACTTTTCATCCATATCAAAATCCTCAATACCAGTAGAATAAACACAAGTAATTTTGGGGGCAAAATGAACATCTTGATCCGTTGATGACCCAGTATCAGTAATTTGCGATATTGCATGCAGCACATTTTTACTCTCTCCCGCTCCAGTTTCAGTGTCTTCTTTTGAATTTTCGGATTCTTGTGTTATTTTAATGTATCGTAATTCAGTCAGTTTTGATTGTCTTAATTTGATCTCCTTCTCTATTCTTTGCAGTCTCGTTTGTATGAGAGTTTGATCAGTTCCAACATCCTCCACTGACAACATAGACTGATCTTTGTCAGATGTTACACTGGCTGGTGTGGTAGAACGCTTATGCATTTCTTTTAGTTTAGGCATTTTACCTCGTTTTTTTCGCTTTTGAGAGGAATCGTCACTATCCTCCGAAGAATCAGTGTAGTCAGCACTACGTCTGTGACGTTCACTTTTATACATAGGTCGATGTGTACTTTCTTTCCTATGACCAAATGATGTATGACGTCTGGAAATATTTGATTTGTAACCATAACTACCATTCAGAGCCTCTTTGTTTCGCATTTTTGCCAAAAATCTGTCACGGAATGATGTAAATGGACGATGTATAGTCAATCGATATGGCTGTCTGAGCTGTATGACAGCGTAGGGAACGGCTTGTCGGGGGAAGGGTAATGGCACTTTGGTCTCTTCATCTAGTTGATATATATATATCTGAAGAAGAAAATGATAAACATTATAGCAATACAAAGGAAAAATCATGCCGTTCCACATTAATGAAAGGACTAAATATGTTATTATATTTAATATCAACACTATCATTAAAAACAAGATATGAAATCTGTCTTTCATAAAAATAATTTGTATATTTATCAGGGAAAAAGGATGACCATACAAAATTAAGCATGGGTACACGTTTTATAGACTTCAGCTTGATCTGTACAGAGTTATAACATTTTTAACTGTAATACAATTTTTTATAATTTTTTCCGTGAATTTGTTTGCTTTGCTATATCATCTTATGATACCGAATTTATTGCACAATATACTACAACTGATATCGTGTGCAATAATAAAAAGATGTAGAAACAATGTTTAAACGTAACGTCAATAATGGCCTGAAAACCTTGTTGAAATAGAGCAATTAGTGTGGTCAAATAGTCAGTGAAGCTGTGGCAGCGAACATAGTTAAAACATTTTATTTTTGCTATTGTTTGTCAATATAATACAAAAACATAAATTTCATCATTCGTCCATCATTATTCTTCCGACATATTTTGGGTTTGGTGATACCTAATATTACCGATGTTTGTTGACTTAATATAACAAAGCAAATTTATTCTGTTACTTACAAAATTGTTTGCTAGTCCTTCGCATACTGAAATATTTGGATCAGGGTCCAACATGGAGATATGGGCATCATAATGCTTTGATGGATGCAGTAGAGTTCGGCCTTTGAATCTTGGCATCACACGTTTCACTCTCCCTGGAACTACCTGTAGGTAAATTTTCAAAAGTATTAACTGGAAACGTATTATTGCATCAACTTCATCAAAACATTTCTAAAATGAAAACATCTCGATAAACACTACAGAAACTAGAAGGTCGGCTTCATATTTAGATCTATTTCTGGAAATGGAAAAGATGGGCGCCTGAAAACTAGAATCCACGACAAACGTGATGATTTCAATTTTCCTATCGTGAATTTCCCATTCCTGAGTAGTAACATACCTTCTGCCCCTGCA
>JAOXYJ010125210.1:0-11096 GCA_028566555.1 Lithophaga nigra
CGAGGAACATAGTTTAACATTGGACCCTATGGGGAATATTTTCAAAGGTCTTCTTCTCAGAAACTATAGAAGCCAATGAAAATGTCTCATTGCAGAAATGTTCCTTGGATGGTCCCCTACAAAGTTAGTGTTTTTTTTGCCAATCCGAAATCCAAGATGGCCACCACCGAGGAACATGGTTTAACATTGGACCCTATGGGGAATATTTTCAAAGGTATTCTTCTCAGAAACCATAGCCTTCTATGAAAGTGTTTCATTGCAGAAATGTTCCTTGGTTGGTCCTCTACGAAGTTATTGTTTTTTTGGCGATCAGAAATTCAAGATGGTCACCACACTGAGGAGCATAGTTTAACATTGGACCCTATGAGGAATATTTTCAAAGGTCGTCTTCTCAGAAATCATAGAAGCCAATGAAAATGTTTCATTGCAGAAATGTTCCTTTGATGGTCCTCTACAAAGTTATTGGGGTTTTTTTTGCCAGTCGGAAATCCAAGATGGCTGCCACTGAGGAACATTGTTTAACATTGGACCCTATGGGGAATATTTTCAAAGGTCTTCTCAGAAACCATAGAAGTCAATAAAAATGTTTCATTGCAGAATTGTTCCTTGGATGAGCCTCTACAAAATGGATGTTTTTTTGGTGATCAGAAATTCAGGATAGCAGCCACCGAGGAACATAATTTAACATTTGACCCTATGGGGAGTATTTTCAATGGTCTTCTTCTCAGAAACCATAGATGTCAATGAAAATATTTTTTCTTGCAGAAATGTTCTTTTGATGGTCCTCTAGAAAGTTGATGTTTGTTTTGCCGATCAGAAATCAAAGACGGTCGCCACCTATGAGCATAGTTTAACATCGGACCCTATGGGGAATATCTTCAATGGAAAATGCACTAAAAGGGTCTTTTTGAAACTGAAGCAATTACATTGAAACTGGTCATGCAGATTAGAATTCAAGATAACATTTCAGTTTCTTACAATTGGTCGTGTTACAATAGGCGAGCGATACACGCTCAGGTGAGCCTCTAGTTTGAGATTTATATAATTATAGGTTTTTCAACAACACTCCCCCTAGAATGCTAATTCCCTTTCAAGATAATTGATTTCTGGTCAGATATTTGATAAAGATCAAATCTATATTGGTTATATCAGTTTACGATTTTATATAACAAAGTAATTACATATGGATGAAGATTACAAATTAGATTTGATCTATGATTACATTGTAGAACCAGTTGTTCAATTCCGATTTATTAACTGGATATTCAATATTATCTTCCTTCAATCTCCCGTTAGTCCGTGACTTGTTCTTTTGTTTCTTGTATTGGCCGATAGATCTCAAATTTTCTTTATCTAATATTAGAGATTATCCCGGGTATATTACTTACAAATTCAAACGGTATTAACATTTTTTGCATATTAAATTTAACATGCCGATTCAACACTGGGATTCATAAGAAAAAGTTCGTTTGTTGGATTAGCTGAGAATACGTTCATGATAATGTAAGACAGGTAAGCTGATATACGCTAACAATTAAAAGTGAATTTTGTGCATTAGCATGTTTGAAATACATGTATCTGATGAACATGATCAAATCATTAAGTATAATTTATATGATGAGTTGGTAATATGGTACTAATATGGTGTTAACGTGACAGCTATTGGTTGTTTCATGTGACAAGTATAATCAGGGGTATTTCTACAGTTTCACTTGTATTAGTACATGAATTTGTTTTGTCATTTTGTCCATTTCTAAATCCACTTTGTTCAATATCATTCTCTGGTAAATTTAAAGCGAATTAATTTTCGCTTCTTTGGTCTATGGGTATTGCCCTACTTGGTGTTGGTGGTCATCGCCGTTAGTTTCATAATTACAGTCTTCTTTTCTGAAACCACGCACTTGACAGATGGAAGCACCCTTGGCAAGAATGTTCATAAAAAGTTTTTTTTGTCCTGTCAGTCGAAGTAATAACGTAACTGATGTAGTAAAAAAGCCATGGCCTATAGAACACAAATTGTAGGAATGAAACTGTTACTTGGGACAAATGTTTATAGGATGAACCTCTGCAAAACTTTTTTTTTCAATTCAAGATATTCAATGAATTCAGGGTGGCTGCCATTGATGATCATGTTTTAACATTTGACCCTATAAGAAATAGCTTTCAATGTACTACTGTGTCAGTGAAACCTTGGTAGAAATGTTCCTCTAATGGTCCTCCGTCAAAAGCTTATGTTTTTAGTCATTCTCATATCCAATATGGCCGCCATCGCAACCGCCGGATATTTTTCAACGTTAAAAATTCAAAGATACAAGATAAATGGTAGGGACTATCAACAACATGACCACCATGAAGGATTTCGTGATATGGTACAATAATAAAGACGTGGAACCCATGTTATAAGCTGCTGTTGCAGAATATTTTTAGATTCTAGTAGTGGATTAGGTCATCAGTTGGGTGGTACAAGCTCAAATGAATCTCAAGTCTCAATAAAAATCGAAAAATGAGTAATAAATACAATTCACTGTAACGATTATATATGCATGAAATCAAGCTGTTCTTTCAGTAATAAAGAGGTGAGAGAAGGGAAGAATTTTAATACCTTTCCTCGGGTACGTCTCTCCTGTCTCTTTTAATGAACATAAGTGGTTTATTCGGGACTTTATACATAGTCTGCAGTAATACTTTTTTTCTTCTTCTTTTGTTTTTTTTGGGGGGAAGGGGATTTGTTTTTTGCTTTTTTTTTACACAAAATCGAACATGTACAGATAATTGTACCCTCATTTAAACTCAGTATGATCAAGTAAAGCAATGTTCCATTATTGGTTTAAATTTCAAAACAATTAAACTTGCAGCTATACTAATACTCATATGAATGATTTATTTGATTGTTTGATTTGCTGTAAAAGTTGATTGAAAACTCACCAAAGAAAACTAAGTGTATAATATTTACAACTCTACCTGGCGAAATGGAATACAATAATTTTAATCGACCAAATATTTTCATTAGGGAATTTCAGATTTAATTAAAATTACACCGTTTGATGATTTTCTGTGTTTATATTACAGGAAAATAAATGGAAAATGTAGAGTTTAATAATAATTCCCTAATGACGGCTACCACTCATCTACGAAGCTCAATTTACAAATGATTTTACACTGTCATATCGTTTAGAATCAGTGTCAGTTGCAGGAGAAATTGATTTTCTATCTAAATATTGCTGGAAATAACCATATATAACAAAGAACACCTGTATTGTAAGAGTATCCGACATAGGAAATAAGTACAATGCTATTGGTCCTAAAATCTGTATTTCTGAGGAAGGACGACTATTCGTGCTAAAACATATTATATTTGTATTCTCTGTGATATTCGTGCGTTACCATTATCTTTAATTCAAATAACATGTAAGCATTAATATTTTTAACTCTTACAAAAGACACAGCTAAAAGGCGTCTATTGCCAAGAGAAAACTTTTTTTTTCTCTTTGCAATTATTATGTTTTCGTATATTTTTCTTTCCGATTCATCGTCATTTGGAGGCAGCAGCTGATAGCAAATCTACATTAATGATAAATTGGACGTAACGATTTTGATGACACCTTTTGATGAAGTTTGATTAATTGTACAAACACACTTTTGTTATCAAGGTTCTATACTTGAAAGATATTGAAAACAATAATCCAACGCTGAGAGCAGAAAACGATGCGACACAGCACGACCATGATATTGTCAACTCCATAGACTAAAAGGATTTTATTAATTGCTATGATAAACCAGAATGTTTAGATCCAGCGGTGAAGAATTATAGATTTTTAAAGTCCTGTCTTGTGGATTTAATTACCAATGAATTAAGTATGGATAGTATTGACGATGAAGCACGGAGGTACTTCGCTTCTAAAACTGAAATGCGAGGAAATTACCGTACAAATACTAAAACTTCACTTTTAGGAAAAGGAATACCAAATACACTTCGAGTCCAAGAATATGAAGAGTCCGAATTTAACGAAAGCAGCTATGGCAGTAGTGCAGAAACAAAACCTTGTCTTGAAAAGGAAAATCAAATTAATTTTCCACTCTACCGTAGACATCCGAAAAGTTCCTTGCAAGCTCAAGTTTATAACTTTCTGGAAAGACCGACTGGTTGGAAATGTTTTATTTACCATTTTACAGTGTAAGTATTTCATTATATTTCATTTGACATGTTGCATATCGTTCAGATTTTTGTATGTGATTCACTTTTTAAAATATTTTCAGTGTATTTACTTGCTTTCTATCTTAAATGAAGTTTTTAACATAAACCAGATACATATGTAGTACAACGATACTATACTCACTAGGAGTTTTTTTATAATGCTTGGTGGAAAACATGCGAGTTGGTCATTCAAATCTATGTCTTTTATCTGCTTACTTCTCTTAACAGAGATAGTAAGATTGGATTCTGCGTAACCATACCTCTTTCTTTCCATAGAGAGATCGAACACGGGTGAGGGGGAGTTAAGTAAATAAATACCTTTTCTTTATTGTATCGGTATTTGCCGTTTCAGCACTCGTCAGTTAAATAATGACATTATTACAATACTAAAAATGTGATTTTCTTGTTATTGTCTTCGAATTATTTTTATATGCATTTTTTTTTGGTCAAATTTGTCAAAATTTACGCATCTATGACAGACGCCATCATTCAAATAGGATTCTCATTTACGCAATTTATGATGTATGGTCTTATTAATCTTTCTGCTTTGATTTATTTGGTATTTCGCTTTTTTCCTTGAATTCTATTTCTGGGTTCATTACAAACTTTGAAATACCTAACTCCTAACCTAATAGACACGTAAATATCTTTTGATTTCCGAACATTCAGTTTCGAGCATGAATATAAACTGATGATACCCAATTATTTAAATATGTTGTCTTAAGCGTGTTAATGTAGGTGCTTAATATATACTCACAAGATGCAGAAGTTTAGAAAGATGCAAAACGGTTTATAGGTACATGATAAAGCATAAATGGTTAACTGTATTTCCAGGTAAATAAAGCTAAAAAATAGCAAACTACGCATTTTATTTTCAGACAAATCTCTGATCATGTCTGTGTATAAAATACCCCCTCTTAAAATTAGTTCTGTGTTTGGGTACATAATCAAGCTACAAAAATATTAAAAATGTATAAAAGTAAAAAATACAGCTGCAGATGAGGACAAACATTGCTATACACTATGTCAATTAATTGGACTTGTCCAACCTACTCTCTTCACTGATTAGGTGATTTGGACCTATGATCTGCTTTACAGCTAAAGTTCACCCACTTCTAAGTTTAATATAATATACACATACAACAATATAAGGTGACTTGTGAAGGGACTGCATTATAGATAAACTAAATAATAGGTTAGCATGGTATTTCATTAGCTAGCCAATACGATTTTACAGTTAAAAAAATGTTAAATAAAGTGAAATATTGAATCTGATTAAAATATCATAAAAATCCGTTTTTGATGATTCTTTTCAACTTACTTTAATTTCTCATAAATTAAAATTATTTATAATTATTATGATAAGTTTTAATTTGATCAAAGTTATTTGAGCCAATAATTCCATTCTTTATTCCGCATTGTTCAGTTTTAGGTTAGATTTTTTTTTATACTTGCCTTTGCCATTTAAGTGAATATAATGTAGACACCGGGCCAAAACATTTTTTCGTACTAATATTTTTACGATTTATTGATACAGCAGAAATCGCTATTAATAATAGATTATAGGAATGTGTTTATTATCTAATAAAGATGTCACAACAGTAAAACTAGTTTTTTTTTCAAATATCATACTTTTTTCGCATATTCAAAAAATTAAATGTATGAAGATCTTGTAACAGAACATAAAATCTCCAAACTATTAAAGTATTTTATAATATTTTATTTCCATTTTAAGCAAACTTATTTTTTATAAATCTGTCGTGCTAAAACTCCAACTAATCCTCCTGGTAGGTCAAAAAGCATGTACCTCTTCTGAACTGTGGTCTACAGCAGATCTGTCGTTAGAAAAAAGTGGTCCAAACTTCTCCAGGTCTAAATCTGGTTCCCGTAAACTTAAGATAACTTGCAGCTTTGGTTAGAATTGTAGATCGTTCATAACGAGAAGTTTAAGTTGCTTTTTCTACAGGCTATGTATGAACCCATCCGTACATTATAAGCTGCGAGATAGTCATTTCAGTCTTTCCATGAACGCCAGGTTACCATTGGAATAACATACCTTTATTGCCAAATCCTATCCTAAAAGATTGTATTGACTTAGTACAATTGCATAGGTACTTAAGATGCAGTTGTTCCCGATCGGTGTTGGTCGGTGTAATCCATATTATGTGATAAAATCTAAACTTTGGTCTGACTTGGAGTGTGTGTGTGCGAGTGTATTTTTATTATTTCTATTATCAGTGGTAGTTTATTTCCAATATCATAATGAACATCTTAAAGAAGGACGTTCATTTAAATCTAATATCATCTGTTAATTACATGATGAAAATCTAAAGGATGACATGTTACTTCGATATTCTATTGACGATACTTAATGTAATAAATGTTTAAAAAAAACATAAACCAACAGTATTTGAAGTATTACAGAAAGGTTACAAATGTTATTATTATGTAATATCATTTCTTCTAATTAGAATTGTAAGATAAAAATCTGACTAATTAGCATTGTTATAAAACAATAAGAAAATATTATACAAATTGCATTTCTTCGGTTCATGAATTTTCTAACAGATATATGAATTTAATAAACCCAATTATTCCAAACACGACTGTAACAGTTAGTTTAATACAATCTAACCGATTTGCCGCGAGTGTATTTCGACAAAAAATTCATTTCTATCATAGTTTCTGTAGACATTATATACACTTTTGATCAAATTGAATTTTTTCCTCCGTTGCCTTGAAAAGACAGGAACCTTTCATCTAAAAGTACACGTTGCAAATTCTACAGCCAATAACACGCCAAACATTGTACCCCGTTTTTCGACTCCCCTAGTGTTCATTTGTACAGACGCTGGCCTTACATACATGCATTTAAGTTTGCTCAACGACCTCATCTAACGTGTTTTTCTATCTGTTTTGATTATTTTGTTTCACCTTTATTCCTAAAACGGAGTTATACATTTGCTATGATCGTGGATGATAGCAAAATATCTTGTTTTGCAAAAGTAATATGCAGTTTTAATCTTGATTAATTTCGATTTTTCCAAACAGTTTGATGTTTAGTCTGAAGTTAGTTTATTATTTGATATATCCCCCCAAAAAAACCAATAAAACAAAAAAACAAAAACTACAACAACAACAAAAAAACCCCATTCAATTAAGAAAGTATGGATAACTTATTTTCCTTTACAAATCACACCTACTGATATTGACCATGTGGTTGCCACAAAATAAGGAACAAACAGTTTATTATCAGCGATAAAAGTGTCATTTTCATCGCTGATAATGAACTGTTTGTTCAAATGCACAAAACACAAAGGATTCGAAAGTTGTCATGTAGAAACAAGAAAGTTGTTCATACAGCCTTATAATTTCAATCAATAAGAAACTTTTTCTCACTTTCGTGTGACATCACAGAACATTGCTTGCCATTTACACCCAACAAGGCATGTTATATGTGTATATCACAGATTTGGTCACATTCAACATTTTTGATAGACATCCTTTGACCTTATTTGTTTAACAACGGGTTGTTGTTCATACGTAGTATCCTTTTCCTTCCACGTCTGTGTAATAAGCTAGTAACCTTGAGAGCATTTATACTGTATAGAACTTTTATTATGCGTCTTTCTTTCACGTTAACTTAGTGTCGAGATAACAAAATGGGATGTTTTGGTACCAATAACACGATTTTACCTATCTATTACTTGGTGTCTATGCTAAATCTGATGTCAAGTCTTTCTATTGGTTCTTGTATGTTTTGTTTTTGTACTTCGTCGTTTTTTGAGGGAAGTGATGTTGGAGTTTGTTGTAATGTACATCAGTACTGTCTTCTTTATGTCATCTTATATATTGCTACCACTGGGTCGATGCCTCTGCCAGAGAACTATTAGTCCTGGGGGTATCACCAGTCCAGTAGCCAGTACTTCTGTCCTCAATATTGCTTGGATACCATTTGAAATTTCTAGCGAGTAAAAGTTTGTGAATTGTACTTAAACTAAGTTATATATCTCCCGTGAAACTAAGTTATATCTCTCCAGTGTAGCTAAGTTATACGTCCCCCGTGCAAAGGTACCATTAGCAGAGTTTTGCTTCACTTTTAGGTGCATTTGATTTCTAACTGCTCTTCAAAGTTAAAATTTCTTTGCAATTTCAATATTTTGTTTCAAGCACCACTGATTAGATATCATTGTTGAATTGCACATATGATTCACTATATTTATTTTGTTATTGTGGAATGCATTTTACTACTTAAGGTCGCATACTACAAAATAGAGTTTTCGGACAAAATGTTATCTTTTTATTTCTTACACTGGTAAATACATTAATTTAAACATAAATAATAATGAAAGAATTAAAACTAGAATAAATATTTGATTCTATATTAATTTTTCATACTATGTGTCCATCATTTGATCAATTAACTACATGCATCTCATAAGATATAAAAGTTATTTTGGTGCACCATAAGCGCATTTCAACAAGTTACGTCAAGTTAGTGCTTCACCATGGTAAGAGGTGAAAATGTGGAAATTCCTCCGGACAAAATAAAAAACCCTTGAATGTAACCGGAAATCACCAAAAGTAGAGACATTCTGCATGACTGTGAAGAACCTTGGTATGAACATAATGTAGACAAATTACAAACTAAATTTCTTTATATATTTTTGTGGCTTCATGCAAGCACCGAAATGAAAGGTGTCCAATTATACCATGACACGTCAATCTTTACAAAAAGATCATTTAAACTGTTTTTGGAGTAACCGTGTCATACAAAAAGCATAAAGAGACCTAAAAACAAAGGTTTGAAAGTAAAGAAAAGTAATTATTCAGCCTTATTATCAAGTCCTTGGCTTTACTAACTTGTAAATAATTTTTCTTGAGTTTCAAGGCTAGTTATAAATCTATATGGTTTTTTTATGAGATGTTATAAGCATAATGTTTGCCAATAAGAATTTGTAGCATCAATTCAACAGTTCCACATCGACTAGCAGAATAAAATACTAGTAAAACAAATATTTAAAACTACAGAGAACAAATGACAAATGAAAAGTAATATTTCATATTCTGTAAATTTAACGAAAAGCATACTGGTAATCTGCATAGAAACAGTTTGCAGATGTCAAGTTGTGATTTATCGCGGATCAGCTTGTTTATAATGAAAAATCAAATTAGTTGTATTTCAAAGTGATATGTATGTAAATTGTTGTTTTTAGTTTCTCTTTAATTATAATCCACTGTGCTATTTCATTTCCATTAGTTGTCAATAAACCACTTTTCAAACGACGGTCATAACGCATGTTTTCTATTATATGTGTTCTTCCGTGTTTTGTTGTCGCTCCATTACATCAGCCCTTTTTAATCACGAGATATGGCATGCAAGCAACTTTAATGGTTACAATAAAACGTTATAATGTATAAATCTCCCAAATGAAAAAGCCAACGCAGTTTTCCGATTGCAATTTAGAGATTTCCAATCTATTAAATCTATCTCTATTTTGTTTTGCTCCGAGTCACAAATACCAACCCGGACCAATTAGCATTTGTCCAACATTAGTTTTCCCTTTACCATATCATCAATTATAGACAATTTCATACAACACTGGTAAAAAATTGCCAATCGTTTTCTCATTTGGTTTATTTAAATTGTATCGTTTGTGACCTAATATTTTGATTGGTCAGAACAAAAAAGCTAAATTCAATTTGTTTGATAATCACGATATAGAGTTGATAGATGGGTTTTCAATCAACACTTTGAACATCTCTTTTGATTGCTAACCATTATCAAATAACGCCTTATATAGCAAACATTGCTATTTATTTGCTTACTAACAAAACTTACATTTAGCGTGCAACTAAGTAAGATTTTGGTAACCGTCTAAAACATCTCTGTATGGTATACTCTAATAACAATCTATGATACCAAATTTAGTGCACAATATGCGCATTTCGACAAACAATGTAAGATAGGTCCTTCTTAAAGTATATGCTTAGCTAATATGATATTAATTTGTTGTTAAATAAGAAAACTGCCTGTGATATTATTCTTGATTGATTTATCAGTGTTTGACGTCCAGCTATATTACAGCTATATTCAAGACGCGGACAAGTCAACACTCAATCACTACATGGAATGGGCCAAAGGGCGGATAATTTTGACTGCCATGGTAAAAGGAGGATATAATGGGTAGGGACGGCAAATTTAACCTTCTAACTTGCCACCGACGGGCCACTCGTCAAGAGACTTGTTATTTGAAATTCTTTACCGTGCAGAGAGCGTGGCATTCTCCCAACACGAGACCTTGGATTTTATGTCCTAACGGACGAGTTGTGTATTTATACATCCCGCACAACCAACGGATGCCGGAGGGCTGTACCAAGCGGCCGGAGACACGCGGTTTTATTTCTACATCCTTGGGTTCCCTAGGGCGATATGACTGTTTTGGTGTGTACTGCAAGTTACGTAAAATTGCTAATAACATACAAATATCCACTGGATCTGCATGTGTATTAAAAAAAGTATTATGGAAAAGTTCCAGAAAAGTCCACACTGATTCCAACAACAAATACACTGAGAATGACATCATTAACATGCTGGACTTTTTAATCGACAATATATTTGTCGAGTTTGATGGTTTGATATTTTAGTAGACAATCGGTATTCAAATAGTTACTAATTATGCACCACTACTCGCTGATTTGTTTCTGCATTCTTATGAAGCTGAATTTATACAAAACCTTCTAACTGAAAACTAGACTCTACAAAAAACGTGATGACTTCAATTTTCCTATGGTGAATTTCCCATTCCTGTTTAGTAACATATCTTCTGCCCCTGTATACGGCGTATATGTATCTCAGTTGATACCATATGCTAGAGCATCCTCTCAGTATAAGGACTTC
>JAOXYJ010125319.1:0-10045 GCA_028566555.1 Lithophaga nigra
AAATTGTCTCTTATATCGCTATAAAAACAATTAAAAGAAATTGTTTTGCGTCTTCCACAAGACCATCATTGTTACAATACATACAAGTTCGCTCAAGGAGTGGCAGTGGTGACCTTGAATAACAACCCGTTTCAATTCTAAGAGTAATGAACCTGCTCTAAACAGAGACAAAATACGTTTGTAACTTCTATTCTTTATACAATTATGACCCTCTGTTAAGGGAGACATCCAGATTTGTCAATCCTCAGGGTTAACAAATCTGGATGTCTCCCTCAACCCTCAGGGTTGACAAATCTGGATGTCTCCCTCAATAGAGGGCCATAATTGTTTTATTATTTTTATACAGTTTATCAGCGGGGGTTGTTCAGCGGGGAACAATAGGGTTGTTTCCCGGGTGATCAGCGGGGGTTGTTCTGCGAAGAACAATAGGGTTGTTCTGCGGGGAACAATAGGATTGTTCTACGGGGAACAATAGGATTGTTCTGCGGGGAACAATAGGGTTAATTGTTTCCCGGGACCAGGGATTTCATGAAAAACAACTGAATTATTTTATGATCACGTGTACAAATTCGTCCAATTAAAACCATTCAAATATAGAAAAAAAATAATAATAATTATTGCATACTTTACAGCACCGAAATGTTGTATTATGCATATGTAATTCACCCGAAATAAATTTCCATATCAGCTTCGGGCTGATACGAAAAAGGCAATGTATTTACGACTAAATATTGAACATGTTTACAATAATTTTATTGTAGAAAGTTTCCAGTGTTACATTTGAGTAATGTTCTGGAATGAACAACTTATCCCAGAGATCTCACAGATCTCCCAGCGATAAGCCTATAACACTTGTTAAACAAAACTTTAGCTAACCGTAGCACATCCTGTGCTAGGATGCAACCAAAATACATTTAGGTATATCTTCATATAGATTTTGAAATAATACAAAAAACTTAAAGTAAGAAGCATATAAAGACATATTTCAGTCTGACATGAGAGAGCATTAATATCACAATAGACGTACCGTCATATAGTTGTCCCACTTTTAGCAAAAGAATTTATTTTTGCGAGCATTAAAAAAAAAGCAATTAACAACGAAGAAAACAGAACATGAGGTCGTATCTTTCTGACCTATCAGTTAGTATTTCCACTCCTAATCACACACTGAAATGTCCAGTACTAGGATTTATAAATGAAAACATCAATCTATATCTAGTGGATGATGAACTGCTAAAATATTTAAGAATTCTGCACGAAGATCAGTGTATGATACGTACGATGTAGAAAGCTCAATCAGAGGAGTGCATGTACGTACCACCGGTACACGGCCAATCCCGCGCCTCTTGTTAAAGTGCACCTCTATCTTATCCACACATATCATATCAGCACCGGTCACGTGGCGTAAAAAACGTTTCAACGTTGACTCGTCCACTCCCCGAATAAACTGTTTCAGGTATCCGAGGCATTGGTCTTCTTCAATGCCTGATTCCTGTGGCTGCAGCAATTTTATAATTTTGCGGTTTGTTGCCATTTTAGCAGCATACATATCATTAACAGACTGGATAGTTGGCAATTTCAAAACAAGTTCATGTCTTGAAGTTGACACAATTGCATCTAAAGCGTACTTTGATGTTTGGATAAGTTCTTTTCTAGCAATATTCAAGATAGATGGTTTAACTTCATCTGCTTTTGGTATACTTTTACAACCCATACGGTCCAGTAGGTCAAGAAATTCTTCTTTATCTTCTTCGTCTTGAAGCTGATCTTTCATAGCTTTATCCACGACATCCTTTTCCAGAGGGGCAATGTAGTCCATAAAAGACGATAGAAGAATATCACTTGTAACGGCGTCTTCGCCATGAATTATGGCTATAGAGAAAGCTTTACTCAATTTCAAGGGGTATACACCTTGGTCAACATACCCTTTACATAGAATTCGTCCAACTGCCTTCCATTCTGCTTTCTGTATGTGAGGCTTTATACATGGTATTCTCTCACATTCACCCTTTGTTGAGGTTTCGATGAATTCTGCCCAAAAGCTTGCGTATGCCTCTCGTGAAAGTCCGTTTGCATCGACCCCTTTTTCATCTACAAGTTGAAATTTCAATTCATCATTCATTATATTTGGGTCAATGAAGTTTGCAATCATTTCTTGTTCTATGTTTACTCTATGTATCCTTATATTACGCACTGTACCTACTGGCGGTGGTGGTGTCGGCGATCGTGGAGGGTTGAGATTTATACCATCTTCTGATACTAAGTTTAGATCATCAACATTGGCATGATCAATATCACCATCTAAGGGTAGTGTAACTGATAGGGAAGTGTTAGATTTGTCTTGGAATCGTGGATGTGGCTCTGCATCGCTATCAGTTGCATCCAATACAAGATATGTGGACCCGTCTTTTTCAAAGCTACTTAAGACTGCAATGACTTCAGATCTTTCAGAAGAACTACTACTTTGATCTGCCTTGGGTTCACTATTCATTTTCGCGATTTTCTCTGGTCTACTTTGATTTTTTTCATCCCCACTAGCTTGTAAATCATTTGCTTTCCTATCTGTGGAAAGTGGCAACTTTGGTCCAGTTGTATATACATAAAACCTAAGTATTCCCGAAGGTTTTACACGATCATGTATCTCACCTAATGTGTCGGTCTCGGCCTCTTTTATTTTAGTGTGGCTAAAATCATACAATTCGAAAGTGCAGTCATCGGCTTTCAGACCTTTAATAGTTTGTCCGTTTGGAAAGAAAAGGTTTTTCCCTTCCTGTAAAATGAGATCGATACTTGAATCATTGGGAATCGAAATTTTTCGTGTACCACCTCCATTTATCTTTCTTACTTGCACACCATTGTGCATCCAGCCTATCTCTATCTTCCTTACAGTTTTTGATGCGTGCTTGTTACCAACATGGTGACTTTTTCGCTTCTGTTTTTCGGCCAATAACCTATTAGGCACAGTAGCAACTTCTTCTTCATCTTCTGAATCATCAGAATGATACCGTTTCATTTTTTTCTTTATAGAACGGTACAGTTGTTTCTGTTTGGCGCTCAGATCTGGTAATGCATGTTCATCTTTTTCATCCATGTTATACCTGCAATGAGAAAACCAAGACAGCATAAGTATCTACTTATTTGATATGTATCTTCCATTTCCTGACTAGCAGTTTAAAAATATAGACCTAACTTATTTTGTTGTTTGACGGATCCTGGCCCCCGTATTTTTTAGTATCTACAATTTAAAAAAAAATGGGTATTTAGTCTTCCCTCCAAGACGCGTGTCGCCTACTCGCTCTTTGGCTATTGCGGTATAGAAAGAAGAGAGAATGAAGAACGTACAACACCTCATTTATTTATTGATACAGAATATCTTTAAGTGTTCTGTAGTAAATTTCTTTTGAGTGGTTCAGGAGGAGTAAAATTAGAAATCTCCCCTTCCCAAATATCTTGTAATTTAACTTGTAAACATAATTGGGAGAGCAAATTACTGGAAAATACATGATAGAAGAAATAAGTTGTGTATTGATTACGATTCTGGTGAATTTCGATGTGGTTTAGGAGAAACAGATTAGAAGTACCCTCCCCTTCTTGAAGAGGTAAAAGACATCCTTTCTAGGCCATTTACCAAATATCTAAATATTCTGTCATATGCAGTTGCACACAAAAATGTTACGAAAAATTTTGTATATGAATTCTTTATTGGAAAAATTCAAACTCTCGGCAAACAGCCAGTTGACCCCTGCAAAGCAGCGACACGGTAAAAGCCATGATGTCGAAGCTTCAAACAACTGCACAGAAATTTGTTACGAAAATGTGTGACACAGACGATGCAGACGACGACGCAAGACGACGATAGTGACTTAGTGAGCACACACACACACACACACACACATACACATACACACACACACACAGGGCTCCAGGGAGCCTGCAATCGGTCACCTGGAATAAATTCCAGTAAGTTTGGGTTTATTGGTCATCCTTGTTTATTTTCAGTGTAGTCATAGGATATAAGTTCGACCAAGAAAGACATCTTTATCCGTAAATGATTTTCATCAGATACAATTATTAAAGTAATAAACCTAGTGACCATTCCACCAAAGTTTGGTTACAATAAAGTAAATATTTTCAGGTGAGAAGACTTTTTCAAGAATTTCCCATAAAGTCCTATGTTAAACCAAATTCGCCTGAGGCAGCAATCTTTGTTGGCGGTGTTGGTTATCGGATACAATTCTAAAAGGGACCCAGCTAGGGACAATTTCACGAAAGTTCGTTACCAACTGAGCAATAAGTTCCATATAAGAAGTTTTTCTCATTAAATTCCCATAGGTCCTATGTAAAACTAAGTTCGGTCGAGGCAGCCATCTTGCTTGGCGGCCATTGGGGGTAATCAAACACGATTCTGAAAGGGACCCACCTACGAATAATTTCACCGAAGTTTGGTAACAATTGAGCGAATATTTCCATATCAGAAGATATTTTCATGCAATTTTGGAAGGCAACCATCCAAGGAACAGTCCACCAAAGTTTCGTCAAAATTGACTGAGCGGTTTCAGAGGAAATGATGTTTTGTAATTCTTGACGGACGGATGGACGGACGACGGAAGATGGACGATGGACGAAAGACGACCGACGACAGGCGACGGACGCAAAGTGATACGAAACGCTTACATGGCTTTTTAGGTCAGGTGAGCTGAAAATGCCGCTTCTCGAGTTATTTATGTCATTTCCTGTATTGATTTTTGAAATACTGTACAATTATTTGCAGAAAAAGGTAAAGTAACGGAAACAATGCTTTTTATGCATACTGTACTCAAATGATATAAATTAAATCGTTTTCATATATAAAACAAAATTTGGATATTCTATTTTATTTTAAGGAAACACTATATAGATAAATCATCTTTGCTTAATCTAGGGTTACGATCCGCTTCTCTGCTCTTCCGGAGAGAAGCGGATCCCAGCATTTGGCAATTGAGATGAAGATAAATGTACACAGTATCCCACTCTTTAGTTTTTATATATGCAGCCTCATGTTAATATCTCGCATATAACATTTTCAAAATCAAATCTATTGTAAAAAAAAATCAAGCCGCGCGTGCGCACCAATTATTTTTGAACCAAACCAAAAGTTCGACGAACAAGAAATTAATTTGACGTGGCCTAATATAACTGTAAAATAAAGACTGATAGAATAAAAATATTACACACGTGAATCGGGAGGGGGTGGTCTATATTAATAGATTTATTTATTAATATGATATTTTAATTCAGCTTTTGTAATCGCCAAGAAACTGACATGCCAATGCATAACAACAATTTAACGCGACGAGGTCCGTTTGCAACAAGGTTGTCTATAAGCTGTCAGTTTGACATAAGAATGACGAATATTCTGTCAATCTGATCCCATTGCTTAAAACTAACAGTATGTGTGAAATCCGAGAAAATTTTTTCACGGAATTTTTGTTTAAATAAGATCAAATCTTAAATTCGTAAAATGAATAAAAATCAAATTCAAATTGTTGCTTTGACGCAAAAATATTGTCTCGCCAATTTGAAAATTTTTTTGAGACAAGTAGACTTTGTAACATGTTCAAGTTCTGCTTTCACATAGGTATTTTTAGCGGAACACGATTCTTATGAAAATCTATAGATATGCAAAAAAGTGTAACAGTTTGAAAGGTCGGTTGCTACACAGTTTTGAGGGGGATTAACTCTAAGTTGTTTATATTTAGCCCCCTGACATTCTTCTTTCGGACAATTCGATTGAACCCCATTTCAAAGCTAGTCAGTGTCATACTACTACGGGTTTTGTCATACGTTAGTGATTGGGCTAATCTATATATAACATCTCCCTAACAAAGTGATAATGTTATTTCAAACCAAGTGAGTGTTCAATGGTGCGTTCGCTGAGTTAACGGCAAATGTTGGCTATTTTAAGAATTTGTTTATAAAGGAACTACTCAATGAAACAAGTTGAAAAGGGTCTGAAATAATAGAATAATGTTTGTGATTTAGCATATATTTTTTTCCAAAAATATGCAAAAAAAGTGTAACAGTTTTAGAGCGACCCAACCCTTCACGGTCGTTGCTTATGTATCGAAATTCTATTCTATTCTTTTGGAAAACAAAGCTGGCTTGTCTTCATTCAAAATGCATAAATCCCATACTGTAAGTTAAGAAGAGTTTCATTTATTTGAAAATTTAGGAGAAATTTGCATAGCAACCTAGGTAAACAATCTGATGACGGAAATTTACCTATCGTACCTCATTCATCGGATGAGTGATTTTGTTTTGTTCCCGGTTTACGACATTTCAGCTGTACATAAGGAAAATATATAATATACATATTTTAAGAGAATTTCCGATAGTTTTTTACATTTACCGTATTTTTTTTATTGAGAGTTTAAGTTTTTTTACATTTAAAACATTTTTACATTTATGACCATTTTTACATTTAAGGGTCCTACAGCTCAAAACGCAAGACGCAACGTGGTGCAACTCCGATCCACATAAGCTTCCTTCAGTGATGCTTTTTTTAGCATATGGAATATAGGCCAGAAAGGGCCTAGACAGGAATCCACAACATGCGCAGAGTCACAAATGTTTTTTAAAACTAACGGTAACTGTGTATCAAGCGCCGTCATTTGACAAGCTGTACTAAATGGCCAGAATATTATGAAGTTTTATAAGCTCCACTTAAATTAAGCATCACTTTAAAGAACAACAGATAATATTAAGACAAAAAAATAAATAAATAAAACAGCGATAAAAAATATCAATGACATTCAAGATAATATCACAAACAAACATAAGAGCATCTTTTAGCTCACCTGGCCTAAAAGGCCATGTGAGCTTTTCTCATCACTTTGCGTCCGTCGTCGTCGTCGTCGTCGTATGTCGTCGGCGTTGTCGTCGGCGTAAACTTTTCACATTTTCATCAACTCCTCTGAAACCGCTGAGCCAATTTTAACCACACTTTGGTGGAGTGGTCCTTGGATGGTCCTCTTTAAAAATTATATTCGGTTTTGCCGAGCGCCATCCAAAATGGCCGCCATGGCTCGACATAGTTTAACATAGGACCCTATGGGAATTTTACATTTTCTTGAACTCCTCTTAAATCGCTGAGCTAATTTTAACCAAACTTCGGTGGAAAGGTCCTTGGATGGTCCTCCTTAAAAATTGTATTCGGTTTTGCCGAGCGCCATCCAACATGGCCGCCATGGCTCAACATAGTTTAACATTGGACCCTATGGGAATTTTACATTTTCTTCAACTCCTCTGAAACCGCTGAGCCAGTTTTAACGAAACTTTGATGGAATAGTCCTTGGATGGTCCATTTTAAAAATTATGTTTTGTTTTGTAGAGCGCCATCCAGTATGGCTGCCATGGCTCAAGATAATTTAACATTGGACCCTATGGGATTTTTACGTTTTCGTTAACTCCTTTCAGTCTGCTCGGCCATTTTAAACAACTTTGGTCGAATATTCCTTTGATGGCCCTCTTTAAAAATTATGTTTTGTTTTCAAAGTCACCATTCATTATGGCCAACAAGGTCCAACATAGTTTAACTTGGGACCCTAGTGGATTTTTTTTACATTTTAAAAAAATTAATCTGACAAAATTGAGCTAGTTTAAATCAAAATTTTCTAAAATGGTCTTTTGGTGTTCCCTTTTAAAAGTTTTGTTTGGTTTTCTGAATGTCATCTAGTCTCGCTACCACGGCTGGATTTTGACTAAACAACTTTGAGCCAGGTGAGCGATTACAGGCTCCTTGGAGCCTCTAGTTATGAACAAACTTTTGAAGTGTTATTTGGTAGGAAAACAGTGGCCGTACTTGAAACTTTCATGAGACGTTTTGTCCCAGAACACTTAAACAGTGTAATGTTAGAAAAACTCCGTGTATAATGGGAAGGGGCTTTTGGAACCATAATTACCATATGTAAATGAAAGACAGGCCGCACATACAGCAGGAACAAATATTTTTATAGTATTTGCAGGAAGTTTATACTATATACAATGCCCTTCAAAGTAAAAAGATATTACACGAAGTTATCTTTGAAGACTAAAACTAAACACTGAGAATACTTTTTTTTGGCCTTAGTGGAACAAATGTTATCGTGTGGAACTAACTGTCTACAGAGAACAAGGACGACGACGACGCCGACAGCGTGGTACATGTTCCATAATACGAGTGTAAATTTTTGGGGTCGTATGAAATTGCATAACCTAAAAAGTACACCGTGGAACACTCTAGACTATATTCCTACAAATATCTATAAAACAACACAAGTAACAATTTCAACTTGTCAGCAAAATGTCATACATTTTTTGCGGTTTCACTGAAAGTGGATGTGGTGTTTGGGGTATGTTATACTTCTAAATATAGTACTATACGGGGAGTTGGCAAAAAAAAATTGCTATTCCAGAAGTTTGCAAATCTGACTTATTTATTCATGAAGATATTTCAAAAATTTTTCAGGCAAATGTAAGGATGTATTGTGTGCATTGACCATGTATTGTACCACTACAGGGAGTTTTTGGCGTTTTAAATAAAGTTCCCATGGGAAAAACAGACATGCTTCTATGGGAATAATTGTAGTTCCTATGGGCACTTTTAATGTGTCCATTGGACCTTCAAGTTCAAATGGACAGAATTGAGTTCCCACGAGAACGTTGTATTGGTCTCATTGGAAGAAAGAACTTCCCGTTGGAACATAAAAACTTCCCATGGGCATGGGCATACTTCCCATTGTAACTACGATTTTTTCCATGTGAACTTCATTTTCATACGCCAATTACCTCTGCAGGGGTATCTGTATCTTTACATATATGTATATATATATAATGAATGAATGAATGAATGAATATATATATATATATCCAGCATTTAGCCAGAAGGAGGTATGCCCTCTCTAGTATATGATCTTACTGTTGTCACATGTTTATCAATTTCGTTTTGTACAATTGTGACATGTTTCATACTAATGCGCTTCTTGCCTATTTAATATGTGATTTTACAGATTTTTATTATTTACAATCCAGGTGAATATCGGGATATTTAAAATATCTTGGTCAGTTCTAAATTTGAAATCTGCTATCAAGAGAATAATTTCGAGTATTATATTTTGTATTTCCTGGATATTTTATTGTTTTAGTACACCCGATTTTATAATTGAATAAATACCCCCATCCCCCTTTCCACCTTTATTTTAAGTCCAAGAAGTATCAACCCTGTATGTATTGGAGACGACCATTTGTTTCTGAAAGGGGGAACTGGCAGTTTATATCGACTGGGAATATTTATTTTCAACTTTTAATGGGCCAGAAAATTCATTTTCGTCAATCTTTGGTACACTCCATGTTTTCTAAAATATAGCAATTTTGAATCTGGAAGAAGGCCAGATAATTTATCTATTTTCTTTGGGACTCAGGCCAGATTATTTATTATCAGGTTTTTGGAGGCAAGGATATATATTTACAAAAACTGCAGCCCCCCCACTACCCGAATCAAATCGTCGTCCTCTAGTAGTTAAAATAAGTCAGGAAGTATGAATGTCATATGTGATGTACGTAAAATTCATCGTAATCTTTTTCATTTTATCAATTGACTTGAAAAATATATCAATGTCTTAGCTGTTTGATTAAAATACCTACAAGACAACGTGGCGTGGCTGGATCCTTGAAAAACCTGTCACTATTTTAACTCATTGGTTATCAAGACAACGTGGTTGATCCTGGCGGGAAATTATTACGTCATATTTACAAACTTATCAAGTTCAAAGGTTATTTAGCAACTCGCCATGGCGAGATAGTTAACTCGCCGTGGCGAGATAGTTAACTCGCCGTGGCGAGATAGTATCTCGCCGTGGCGAGATAGTAACTCGCCGTGGCGAGATAGTAACTCGCCGTGGCGAGATAGTAACTCGCCGTGGCGAGATAGTTAACTCGCCGTGGCGAGATAGTAACTCGCCGTGGCGAGATAGTATCTCGCCGTGGCGAGATAGTAACTCGCCGTGGCGAGATAGTAACTCGCCGTGGC
>JAOXYJ010125428.1:0-11094 GCA_028566555.1 Lithophaga nigra
GTTTGAATTTTATTAGACTTATATATAGACTGTATACACAGAAACATATTCAGACTTCTATATATATATATATATATATATATACCCACCAAACTTAGTATAAAATGGCATGAAACCTATTTATTTTCAAGATCACAGATCAAAGGTTAAGGTCACAGCGGGCATTACGTAATTGAATAACAAACTGTCATTCCATCCATACCACTCTTATAGACACAATAGACTACAGGTCTTTCAGGATATCCCCTGGTAGATATGAAGAGGGCGTGAAGCCTATTAATTTTCAAGGTCACAGTATAACATAATAGAAGAAACTGTTGACTTGCAAGGGGATGCTCCATTTTGCAGTGACCTTGCTACATGGGTTATTAATTACCTTATGTGGTATTTACCTTAAGTAAGTATATAGAGACTACATGTATTTTCCCCTAACTTTGAGGTCATCTGTGGTAATTGTGACATTGACCTTTGTCCAGCTGGCCCAAAAATAAAAAGGGGTTTACTGTACATAGAAGTTGCCATTTTTTATCCAGGTTTGGTAGACTTGATTAATATATAAGAATAAATGTCCAAAAATCAACCTCTCACTATTTCAGTCCGTTTATAGTAACTGTGACCTTGACCTCTGACCTATTGACTCCAAACCCGATTACTTTTTTCTTTCTACATGTATTATCATTTCTCAAGTCTGCTAAAGATTTTTGGATTTAAGATGTGTGAGTTAATATCTAGAAACCATATTTATCTGCATATTTCAAGCCATTTATTGTAACTGTGACCTTGACTTTTGACCCTTCACCCGAAAATCGATAACGGGTTTTTTGTTTAAATCATTCAGCATTTTATATAGGTATGATAAAGAGTGGATAAAAGATGCAATTAGAAATTTCTACAAAAATAAGCATTTTTCAAATTTTCAGTCTTATAGAACTGTGACCTTGACCTTTGACCTCAAAAAACCCAAGTAACCAAACATGAAAAAGTTTATGGGAGAAGTTATCTTCCAAGATACATAGGTTTTTTAAAATGAACATGTCTGCACATTTTCATAATTAATACCCAAAAATGACCAAAATAAGCATATATTCAGTTTTTTTAAAATTTGAAAACTAGACCAAAATATCTTGATTGACTTTAAAGATGTAGTTCATTTTTATTCAAGTGTTAATATTGTAGCTGAGAATATGAGGGTATATAGTCCTTTTCAAATCAGAATCAAAATAATATTCTTTTTGGAAATGTAAAAATTTCAAGCAGAAAATAGAGTCATTTTCTACCTTTCTGGAAAGGAAATTTTCCCCGTTGCTAGGCAAATTTCATAAAGCATGTTTCCATAGAAACCATTGTTATATTTAAATTTTGTTTTTAGTGTTAGTTTCTTGGCCTGAAAGGAACATAATACAAAAGAATCACAGGAAATTGAATACCCTGATTTATCAACTGTTGTCTGATTTTCATATGGACTGCTACTTAAATACTTAAATGCGACCCTTTTTTCATTTTTTGAGCAAAGCAATCTTAACGGTAACAAATGAATGCCTTTTTAAATTCAATCGGTAAAATCAATAAATGTTTTTGTTACCAACAACTGCCAGCACTTTGCATACACCAAGCGTCGTCGATAACAAATCACATATTAATCTTCTGTTCTGAATTGGTTGGTCAATTCCAAGCACACTTTGCATGAATGATGTACGGAAGGTCTTCTGCAAAGTTTCATCATTTCGTGCTGATTGGTCAATTAAAATGGCTGCCAGAGTCAATATTTCTTTCTGATAGGCCTATTGCCAAACATCTTCCCTAATACTATAAATCCAAATGTTTTGAAACATTAGAGGAATGATGAATGGGTGGTCTTCTATAAAGATTACTGATTTCATACTGATAGCACTTTACATTAAATTGTAAGGGAAATTACATTTTAACATTCTCCTCTGACACTGCTGAGCTAAATCCAACCAAACTTTGTATAAATGACGAACGAAAGGTCCTCTACAAAAATTATCCATTTCGTGCCGATTGGTCAACTGACATGGCCGCCAGAGGAAATTATTATTTCTGATTGGTCGATTTTCAAAACTTATCTTCTCTGAAACTACAAGGCCAAATGTTTCGAATTATATTTACAGAAATGATGAATGAATGGTACTCTACAAGGATGCATCAATTTCATATTGATCGGATGATTATTATGTTACTATGTCGGAGCATAGTTATACATAAAAGTATATGGTAAATTATTTCAAATGGCTTAGTCAAATCCAAATCAAACTTTGCATAAATAAGGTATGGAAAGTCCTGTACAAAGCCTTCTCCTTTTGTGCCGATTGGTCAACTAATATGGCGGCACATAATTTTACACTAAACTGTATGGAAAATTACTTTTTATTGTATATGAATCAAAAATTGATTCGTAAATGTAGATGCAATGAACATGAACTATTTAATTATATGTAGAATACTATTTACAGGCGGTCAAGTCTCCTATTTGTTCAGGACTTCCTATATTTATCTATGTTTAGAACTTCCTGTATTTTCCAATACCAGGGCAATAATTCTAATATTTTCCTATATTTGAGCAAAAATGCTGTGTTTAAATACCTCAATTTTAGATACTTGTATATTTTTATCTATTTAAAGTAATGACAGTATTGAAGATGTTGTTATGATGGGCGGCGTAGGCTTTTATCAATATTGAAAATTAAATAGATCCGATTGCATGTTTATACAGTTATAAATCTATTCTGTAATGCTGTATTGCCCTTGGTTTAAGACGCTAGTGGCGTTAACCATGAATAATTATAGTTTGTAAATTTGAATTGATAACTCTTCTTTATTAGTTGTTTTGTTTTTTGTTTGTTTTTTTGTCTTCTTTTTTTAGTTTTACCTAAATATTTTTTCTTCATCAAAAGTTGCTTGAAAGCCTATATTTAATGTAATTTTCCCTGTAATTAGATACTCTAAAATGAGCAAGGTAAGGCTTAGATGATCCTATAGTCTAAAGCTGAACCCAAATTTAAAATACTAAAAGTATCTGTTCTATTAAAGTAAGGAGAGGGACTTTAAATATCTTGGAGACTAGCAGGAAAAAGAATGGTAAACAAATATGGTTTTGACTGGGAAAAAATGTCAATTTTTTTTTTTTAGATTTGTTTCATAGACATAATAAATTTTAAAAAAATATATATGTTATACCCTAGGTCTTAATTCAAACAGTTTATATTTCTGATATTAAAAGTTGCACTGATACGAGTGAATCATACGCTTATTTTTAAACCTTTTATTGGAATGTTTGTATTGTTTGTCGGTTATTAAACTTTTCGTCTGATTAACCAGTGTTTGGGTAGAACATAATGTTTCCAAAAAAAGTTAATTTTGATATCTATATGAGGACAATATGGGGGCTAAATGACATACCTCCTTTATACATTTTCAGATTCCATTGAACAGAAATATTTTGATAATAGAGGGAAGAATGAAGTAATGATACCAGATCCTGTTTCCAGAAAGAGCCTTGAAAATACAAAACAGGCCCATGAACTTCAGGCAAAACTTCAGACAAAATTCCATGACATAATACTTTATCTCTTCTTTATGTTTTTGCTGTTTTATGTAGTCCAGAGTCATCGTTCAGTTGAACTTTGCTTTCAGCAGTCAAATGTTGTAGACGACCTTTTCATCCGTGAAAAATTCGATACTGTAAGTAGTATATGTGAACTTCAAACAACTATTGTTATATTAAGGAATGTTTATATCGTGAAAGACTTTCTTAAGGCGATATTATTTCATATAATACCTACACTGCTGTTTTAAATAAAAAAGAAGTTGCCGATGAAAATATTTCGATAACCACACTCACACTCACATAAGTCTAGCCACAACAGATCTTTATTTTCTGAAGGTAGTGAAAGAAACATGAATATTAAAGAAAAACATTTATTTGATGTGAAATTACGAATACAGATGGGTTCAGCCCTAGCATAACATTAGGTTAGCAGCAATGATAATAATTAGTCCTTCGCACATAAGTTGGAGTGGTACATTTGAGTTGAATCTCTTTTAGCTCATGTGGTCCGAAAGAATATGAAAGCTATATTGTCATCACTCGGCATCAGTAATTGTCCGTTGTCAGTCCTTCGGCATTAAATTTTCATATTTCAGTCTTTTTCCCTGAATCCACTTGACGGATTGTGCGCATGTTTAGTGGGAACGTCCCTTGGAGGAACCTCTACAATCTTTTTTTCGACAGAAAATTAAGATGGCCGCCAGGGGGAATGATATGATTCGTTAGGCTAGAATTTAATCTCTTCTCGTCCAAAACCGTATCGATTTTACCATCTTTGTCGGCACGTTCCTTGGATTGTCATCTACAAAAGATATGTTTATATTGCCGTTGGGCATATGGAGAAACCACAAGAGTCAATGAAATTTTTCCTTCGGACAAAATTTTCTCAGTGGTTCTCAATTTTTTTTTGCTGACCCCGAAATACAAGACGGACACCATTGAGAAAAACAGTTTAATATTACACCCTCAAAAATTCTCCTCGGGCGGTTAACTACAAAGTTTTTTTTTGTTTGTTTTGTTTTGTCCATAACTATAAGATAGCAGCCACCGAAGAAGACAATTTGACATTATTGCTATTTGAAACTCTCAAAGAGCTTAGGAAAACACAGACGTCAAAGAAAATATTTTTTGCGAAAGTGTTCTTCTTTTGGTTTGCCATCACGGAACATAATCTAACATTGGACCCTATGAGAAATTCCTTCAGTGGTCTTCTCAGAAATCACAGATGTCCGTGAAAAGGTTTTTTTTTTGCATTTTTTGCAGAAATATGCAGTAAAGATTCTGTAGTCTTGTACAAAGCCCTTTTTGTCTTATCTGAAATCCAAGGATGCCACTGAAGATCATAATATGTAACATTAGAACTTTGGATCCTACGGAAAATATGGACCTTCAAAGATCTTTTCAAAACCATAGACGTCAGTGACAATGATTTTCTGTAGAGTGTTCTTTTCTTTTATTCTGTGTGTGTGTGTGTCGCCGATCAAAAATACATAGTTTACTACTGAAACTTATGAAAGACACATAAGAAACCACCAAATAATTGAAAATATTTCTTTGTATTAATAATTCTTGGATGGTTCTCTTCAAAACTTTTTTTCTTTCTTTTTCCTACCGATACCAAAATACACGATGCCAACCATTCAGGCACATAGTTTTAACATCTCGCAGTCTTGCGGATACCACTGGAGATCGGCCTTGAGTAAATGAAAATGTCACTGTAATGCGTTTATAGATTTTCTTTTGGAAATTACTTGGACTAAAACTTAAAAAAATTCAATATCTTTATTATTTCCAAAGATAGCCATTTGCAGTTTTTTGCATTCGCATTTCAATTTCATACAATAGGTCAGTTTATAACCTGGTCCGCTATACAGGCTTAGGTAGTCCTTTTGTTAGATATTTATGATGATAGTACAACTCTTTTAAATTTTGACGAATTATCATTTCAGTGTTTTCAGACTTTGACATATTATAATATCGGAGAAATATAAAATAAAACACAGATCTAATTATAATCTTATCGATCATTCAACAAAAGTAGTTATATTTTCCTAATGCCGTTCTTAACGCAGTTAAATTCCTTATTATCGAGATGTAGAAGCAAACATTCAAAACACGCAGTTAATTTCCTTATTATAGAAGTGCAGAAGAAAACATTCAAAATTGCGTTTTTTGTTTAGTATAATAACATTGTTTTATAATTTTATTGTACACTTACCGAAAATGTTCGCGTTATGCATATAAAAGGATGCACTTGAATGTCGTTCCTGAATAACATTTTTGCAAGGTCTGAGGGTAGTGTAAACCTATTATTACTTTTTGGATATTCCCTGTGCAGCTCTTTCTTCCATGATGTTAAATATAGGTACATGCCACAAAACAATGGCACAATCGTTTAATATGTCATTGTTTTTCAGATTGAAACGCGCGGAGGGTTCTGGTCTTATGTTTACACAACTCTATTAGAAACCTTAAACAGAACATTACCTTCTGAAATACAGCAAAAGACTCCTGAAAATGACTTCTTACTGTTGGGAACACTACGCCTTAGACAGATCAGAGTTGAACGACGTGTGTATTTCTTATTTATTGTTTTGCATACAAGCAGTTACAAATACAATTTACATGTCATACACAGCTTTGTTCGCTGCTCAAATGTAAAATAACAAGAAAATTTTTATTAATTAATTTTCAGAAAAAATATTTGATATTTACCAAAATATATTTCGATGGAAGTTTTAGTCATTTCTTCAACATTTAAAATGCAATAAAATTTTACAAACAAAAGGAGAACTAAACGAAAATGGCATTTAATTCATGTAAAATAGTCACACATGAACTGCAAAGGGATGAGATGTATTTCATACCTTAATGAATAACCAACCATTTTCGTAACAAAACTACATTCTTGTATTTGTATAAGTAACCTTTCTGTAATGAGGAGATAATATAGCGCAAAAGTGATCATTACGTGATTCATATTGACAAATTTTGTTCATGCAATTATATTCCATTAAAATAATATGAATCCTTTTACTCTGTCTGGTAGTGGTCAAAACGTATAACCAACAAACTCTTAATTCCGTCATAAAATTTTAACAAAAAATTATTTGCTTATGTATACACAGACGGCAGCCTCAAATCTATCAGTAAAATTTTTTAATAGTTTATCCCCAAGAAACCTTCAGATCCATTAACTTATCTATGCTTTATGGGAAAAAATGTTAATACGTCAATGCGAAGTGCTATTACATATGTTACAAAGTACATATACTGTGTTTCATTTTTATTTTACATGGAATTTTAGATCGGTAGAATAACAATACTTGAGTATACACAGGCGGAAGGCTAAAATCAATCAGTAAAATGTAATGGGTATTCAACCCGAAATCTTAAATCTTTTTACTTATCTCTGCATTATGAAACAAAAAACTACATTTATGTCATCTGGAAGTGCTATTACATTCTGAAAATGCTTATATTACAACAGATTTATTTTAAAATGCTATAGATACTTGAAAATGTTGATTTTTTTCTAACATAATATGTCTTTCAGATCTTAAAAAGAGTCCATGGAAACGAAAGCATCATATATTTTTAGCTGTCTTTTACCTATTGAAAACAAGTATTAAGCTATTGCAAGAGTTGCCCAATATGCAGCAAGATGTGCTTAACCTTCCGTAGCACCTGAACCTTCAATCAAAACTAACTTAATTGCTTTAAAGTCTGACATACTGTTGATGTTTTGGGGGATTCAGTTTGTGCTTATCTCATTTTTGGGGGATCTGTATTATCGAATTATACCTTTTCTGTATATTTGTTGTGAAAAAAAAAATTCTAGCAATATATGAAATCTGTGTGTCTTTACATTTTTATGAAATCAATAAATTAATGGACAAATTGTTTTAAAGCTGACGCAGAAAGAATTATTCGATAAAATTTTGGAAAAGTAATATGCTAGTTGTTGCATAAATATTCATCTTCTGATGTGATTTATCTAAATTCTATAAAATGTATATCTTTCTAAGGGAATATTACAAAATGAACTAAATCCAATTTTAATATATAAATTACGACAGATTGCAGTTAGGAGTAAAAATTAAAGTTCTTTCATGAACTATATGTCTACAGGAGAAATTTTATCTACTCATATATACATGTGCCAGGATAAATTTCACTTACATAACTGCAATAGTATGCATTTATTGCTATAAAATTTTCCTACTTGTGCAACAGTCTTATCTACATGGGACTAGTGAAAAATTTAATATTTGTAATCCGCTTGGCTACTTGGTCCACTATTTTAATATTTTCAGGGGAAACCTGTGACAGTTACATGTAAGCGCATTTCATTTTATCAAATTTTATAAATATTTTTTATTTAAAAATAAAAAAAGTGTTTTCCTCTGTAACGGTTAGTGTTATTAAGATTAAAAATCCAACTAGACATTTTCTTCCATACACATTTCACTAGCAAATAATCCAAATAAGACGTATATGGTTGAATGGAACAAAAATATGGAGTTTTTCGTTAGTTTACGTAGATGCAAGAACCTCAACTTGTATGCACTAATTATGCAACCCAATTCATGAAATTTCATTTGTTTTAAAATTGGCCTTTAAAACATTTTAGCCAGACAAAATTCAGTAAATCTTTAATTATCTCGTTTCTTCATTTTCAGATAGTTGTCATTTTCCAGAAAAGATAAAGAATCTGTTTACAATTAACATAGAATGCACAGCCTCTTTAAACTTAATGAATGATGATACGTTTAATTATAATAAATCATGGGATGTGCCGACTGATAAAATCACTTCAGTTGATGAATGGACTTACCAAAGTGCATGGGATTTAGAATCTACACCATTCATAGGAAAACAAGCATGGTACAGTGGTGGAGGATATGTTGTTGATCTAAAATTAGACAAAACTGTCCATTCCAAAGTGTCTACTTTAATTTACCAGTCGTGGATTGATTCTAGAACGAGAGGTCTTTTCATAGAATTCACACTATTCAATCCGAATGTTGATTTGTTTAGTAGCGTTATGATGATTGTTGAGATAAGCAATACTGGTAGTCTTTCTACTTCATATCAAATATTAACAACAGAATTACGCCACTACTCGAATTTAAAAGAAATATCAAAATTATTTCTTGAAGTAGCATTGGTCCTGTTTATAATCCTCTTCACGTATATTGAAATCACAAAGTTAAAGCAAATAGGTTTGAAAGTATATTTGAAAGGATTTTGGAATCGCTTTTCAATATTTCAACTCTTTCTCTGTTTCACTATGATAACGGTTTATTGTCAAAGGATCGCCTCAGTGGGACAAATACTGAAACAATACAGACAAGAAGGCAACCAAAAGTTCCTGAATTTTAATATTGCCATTCTGTGGGATTGTATTGCTGTATATATTATGGCTGTATTAGTTACAGTTACTATTATAAAATTTATTAAGATCTTAACATTGAACGCTAAACTGAGGCATTTGTATTCAATAATAAAGTTTGCTAGGAACCCTTTAAAATCCTTTGCAATTATGTTCATAGTTACTTTATTAGCTTTTGCAGGCTGTGGACACTTAATATTCGGAACACTGTTGACGGACTACAAATCATATGGAGATAGTTTCTTGACACTTATTGGATGTACGATTAGAATACTAAACTACTATCAGTATATTGAACTTCAGCCAGTACTTGGTCCATTGTTTGTATTTTCTTTTGTCTTTATGTTTGTTTTTTGCTTTATGAGACTGTTCACAGTTATTGTCTTAAATAGCTTCAAGTCTGTAAGAGAACAGAACATAATAGACGCTACTCATACTCCGTTACTTTTTGAATACGCTTTGACAAGAATTAAAAGGATTTTTCGGTAGAGTTATTTATTTGCTATTGTTTATCGCCTAGTTAATTTTTGAAAAAAAGTGTCTGAATGAAAAGTATTTAATTGTTTCTACAGTAGTTTAATACTCTAATAAAGGTAAACTAATATTGTTTTATATTTCTTTTTCTAATTTATGCAGATAAATTATGTGATGATACATTCTTTTAGGAAATACTGGTGAGGTTTTCATGCCTCGTGACGAACATTCAGAGTATATTGTTGTACCTTTGTCAAGTAGTCTGTCTCTCCGTATATAGGGCATTTTGTTTGTGCAACTACCCATTCCTACAGTTTTAAGCATGGAACTTTCTTTGCAGGATGATTGTACAGTGGAACATCTGAAAACTAACTACGGCCGGGAGCATAGAAATCGGCCGGTTTTCATAGTTTCTTTTTTATGAAGTTCCGGAAATAGACGTTCCGTTCCTGAAACAGCCTGTTGATCTTATTTAGTTTTCATCTACTTTTTCTTTAGGGACTATATAGCTTGTGCACCTGACTCCTACATTTTCAAACAGAACGTTCTTTTCAGAATAATTCACACATATTAAAAATATCCATGTGGTCAGAATTAAAATTTTAGATGGTTGTTTACAAATTTACATGCTTTTGAACTTTTATCAACTATCAGTAGAAAGCTCTTATTATCTAAGTTGTCTTTGCGGGAGCATCATATGTGTCTTCAAAACACATACAATACAATTTTCAGCTACTCATTTTCGATAGACTAATTTAGGGGCATGGTTAATTCGAATTTATTAATGAATTTGTTTCGTTTCAGAAAAAAAGTATTTTATTTTTGCCCTTTCTTTTAAAATGTAGCAGATTTAATGCAAAATTACTTCTGTAAAAATCAGATTCATGTATAGGATTTTTCTGCAAAATGAACGGATAGTTGCATTTTAAGTTGAAATAAGAAATTGACGAAATATGCCGTAAAACGTGGTACATACGTGTTTGATTCTTGAATTTCGATAAAACACATGCAAGCCAGTTGATTAATAAAGATGGACGGGTGTCTTAGAAATATACGACATAAAATGTACCCATAAAGAGTGTTTATATTTTATCAAAATCTGGGGCGAATATGATAGTAAGTGAACCGAACCCTTTGTCTGCTAATTAAGATATCCATCACAGTTAAACTTTGCAAAACATAGGACCCGATGGATAATTCGCTATAGATTTTCCCTTTCGGAAACCTTTTGAGAAGAATCATTAAAAAGTCTCGTCTGAAAAGCCTGGGGTTGTGTAAAGCAAATCTTGCAGAAAATGTCTCTGCCTGTCACAAAGTGAACATCTGAGATGAAATGGCTCAGGTTGGCAAATTATTCCTTGATATATTCTTGACAATTAATGTCAGTTTATAGTTCTGGGTTGGTAACTGTGAAAAAGGCTTATGGGAGCCCTGAGTTTCTAATTTTGCAGTTTGACTCCCTTTTTATACCTATATAGGTTTGTCTGTCTGTCCGTCTGTCCGTCTGTCCGGACTAACTTCTATGTCCATAGTCCAAACTTCATGAAACTTTACACAGTGACTGACCGTGATATGTAAACCTCACTATAGGTAGGACGTTCCGGTCCATTGAGTTTTCCCAGAGTTATGGCCCTTTGGACTTAGAAATTTTGACCATATC
>JAOXYJ010125534.1:0-17833 GCA_028566555.1 Lithophaga nigra
GTGGTGAATAATTTTGTCCTCCGACTGAATATACTTGAAAATGAATTTCATTGGAAACATTTTCTGTCCAAAATATGTAAGCAATCCAATGAAATGTGCTACATATTCGTTATGACCTAGTATGAAAGAAACAGCAATTCAAAAAAAAATCTTTTCTTTTTTTTTCTAGTAGGTCATCATTACTACATGTATTCACCTGTGGTTTTGTTCACACTTGTCATGTGAAACTTGTTTAAGTACATGGTTTTGTCATGCCTGCCAGATAATAAGGAAGGGTTAGTAGTGTTTATCGTAACTTTAAACAATTTTTCAGTTATATCATGAGTACCTGGCTTACTGAGGGAGGAAAGCCTGAAAGCTCACCTGTTGAAACTCACAACCTTTGGTAGGTGCTTGAATACTTGGGCAAAGCAGGAATTGAACCATTGACAGCAGTGTTATGCTTGTGGTAACAAGTCCATCACCTTAACCACTTGGCTTTTATTGGCATTTTTGTCTTGCCTGCAACGAAGTCTCTTAAGGTGAGACATAGCAGTCACAATGCCATCATCGTTGTCGTCAACATTTGAGGTTTAACCTCTCATGTTAAAGTTTATTACCGGTAAACCTTAATATCTTTGTCAAATCCATATGGATTTTGATGAAATTTGCTCAGAAACTTCAGTGTGATCAAAAGATTGCATCCAATACAAAATTTAGGAAAAATTAATTTTTGTTTTTCTGTATTTTTATAGTAAATTTGACCTAGTTTTTTTTTCACTCAATTAGGTAAAGTTTTATACAACTTGAATAGTCTCAAAAAAGTTCAGATCCTTACCCCTTAACCTTATGTTTTATTGTCTCTCCTGCGACGAATGTCGCAGAAGTGAGACATAGATATGCTTTTACCGGCGACAGCAGTGACGGCGTTAACTATTGCATCAAAGTTTTGTGATTAGCAGTGTTTCTCAGAAACCATCATAGAACAACCATAATTGGTCCACACATTCATTAGGACATGTACATCTCAGATTGACATGTGTCACTTGACCTTGACCTCATTTTCACAGTCCACTGACTTTGTAAGATTTACGTCAAGGTTTTGTGATTAGCCCTATTTCTCAGTAACTATAAATCACAGGGCAACCATTTTATGTACAAACATTTATCAGGGAATGTACATGTCAGTCAGACACATGTCACCTTACCCTGACCTCATTTTCACGGTTGTTAGATTTACGTCAACGTCTCCTGACCATTACCTCATTTTCGCGGTTCAGTGAATTTGTTAGATTTATGTCAAAGTTTTGTGATTAGCTGTGTTTCCCAGTAACTGTACATCATAGAGCAACCTTATTAGTTTAAAACATTCATGAGGGGATGTACATGTCACCTGACAATGACCTCATTTTCACAGTTCACTGACTATGTTAGATTTACATCAATGTTATGTGATTAGCTCTGTTTCTTAGTATATATATATGCCATAGAGGAACCAAATTACCTCATTTTCGCAGTTCAGTGAATTTGTTAGATTTATGTCAGAGTTTTGTGATTAGCTGTGTTTCCCAGTCCCTATACATCATAGAGCAACCATATTAATTTCAAACTTTCATCAGGAGATGTACATGTCAGCCTGTCACATGTCATCTGCCCTTGACCTCATTTTCATGGTTCATTGACTTTATTAAATTTACATCAATATTTTGTGATAAGATCTGTTTCTCAGTTACTATACAATATAGAACAACCATGTTAGGTCCACACATTCATCAGAAGATGTACATGTCAGCCTGTCACATCTCACCTGCCCTTGACCTCATTTTCATGGTCCACTGACTTTGTTAGATTTACATCAATGTTTGTGATTAACTCTGTTTCTCAGAAAGGAACTATATAAGCTTGAAACTTTCATCAGGTGATGTACTTGTCAGCCTGAGAAATGTCACCTGACCTGGAAATATAAAATATGTGTTTTCCCAATGCGACATTACATGTCGAGGCCAGTGAGACATATTTTTGTGTATACACTTCTTGTCTATCCTTCATGAGAAAATGAACTGTACAGTTAATCCCTAGGGGTCATCACCACCCCCTCGTCATATTAAGGATTATGTTTTCTCCTTTTTATCAAGACAAGAATGCCAAAAGTTGGCCTTTGGTTCAGTAATACATAGGGGATTAGGTATGTGGGAGTGATAACTGGTTTGTAATGTCTGTAAAAACCTGGATGTCCTTTGCTTTTCAGTTGAGAACAGTTGTGAGATAAAGAAAATTTCAGCATTTATAGAGGATGTTAAAGGTATTACAGTGTCTGAATTTAGTTTATATGCCAGTTAAAATTTTTTAACAACATATTTTATTTATAACAAAGTAGTATATATATGGAGAATTCTAAGATAATGCTAAATACTCAAAATAAGTTAAAAGAATAGAATGTTAAAATGCTGCATATTATCTTTAAAAACTAGCAATAATTTTCCACATCAGATGAGTAAACACACATAAAATTATTCCAATATGATAATCACATGATACAAAATTCTTGTGATATTTGAACGACTCCAATGATAAAATCATGATCAAATAGCTTGACTATCACATGAGAAATCATTGTGTGTTCATAGCAAACCTTTTATATGTACTGAATCAAATTGTTAGCTGACAGTTTTGAAAGTTCGAATCAAATTATTAGATCCTCCATATGCATAACGCATGTTTTTCAGCTTTTATCTCAACTATGGAAGACAGTAATTGGTTCCCTCTGATGCAATTGGCTGAAAAGACGGCTCATTTAAGTATGAACCTTACCAGTTGTTTAGGCTTTGCTGTCATGTTGGAGATTTGTGGTGACTCTGAGGATTTGGCAGTGGATGTATTAACAAAAATTTGTAACCTGTTGCCTACAGTATTAAGTCACCCAACAAGAATGAGACTGTCACATCTATTACTTGAACAAATGAGTAAGATATTGATTATATTATATATATTATGCTTTTTTGTGAAATGTATTAATTTGTTTGAAAGTGTGCTCAGAATAAATCTTGTTAATTTTTCAACCTTCCGAGTCTTAGATTGTGTTGTATTTGGCTTCAGTATATGTTTATCCTGACAATAAAACTTTTCAAATTTGTAAAGCTTAATGTAACTTGCAGGATTTTTTATATATGAAACTTCCTCAGAAACTTCTTATAATAAACCTATTTTTCAGATTTCCTTATTAGCTCAGCTGGCCCAAAGATCAACCTGATGTATTGCCATCACTTGGTTTCCAATGTTGTCCATCTTTGTAAATCTTTTCAAAAATCTTCTCCTCTACAACTTTTTTTCACACTGCCATGTTAGCTATGAGACGCTTTTGCATTCTTTATCAAATAGGAATTAATTTTGAACAAATTTAAATTGAAACTTATATGTAATCTTTAAGTAGAAGCTTGGTAGAAATTTTAGATAACCTGGTATGAGAGGCCAACACCATGAAACTTAGCATAAAATTGGACAATATGGGAAATACACCTCATGACCTTTTTTGGAACAATTACAAAAGTTGTAGTTAAACATGTCCATAAACGTTCATTTGCAGGTTCTCTACCAGAACCATGTTTTTGATGCAGATCGGAATTTCCAGATGGCTGAAACCATGGAACGTAGTTTATCATTGGACCCAAAGGAAAATACAGCTGAAAATCTCCTTTGAAATGACTGGGACAGTTAAAGCTAAACATTTCCATAAATGTTCAATGGAAGGTCCTCTACCAAAACATTGTTTTGATGCAAATCAGATCTAGAATTCCAAGATAGCAGCCACCTTGGAAGATAGTTTAACATTGGTCCCTATTGAAAATACACCTAAGATCCTCTTCTTGCAAAAAATATATGATAGTTGAAGCCAAACATGGCCATAAATGTTCATTGGAAGGTCCTCTACCAAAACCATGTTTTTGATGCCAATCAGAATTCCAACATGGGTGCCGCTGTGCAACATAGTTTATCATTGGACCATAAGAATTGAACTACACATGGAGATCTTCTCCTTGGAAAAGACTATGACAGTTGAACCTAATCACATCCATGAGTGTTCATTGCAGAATCTTATACCAAAACTGTGTTTTTGATGCCAACTGGAATTCCAAGATGTGCCACTGTGAAACATATTTAACATCGAACCATATGAGAAATGCATTTGTAGATCTTCCTCTTCGAAATCATTATTACCTTGAAGGGAAACTTGTTCATAAATATTCATTGGAAGATTCTTTCCAGAGAAATATGTTTCTGGTGCCAACTGGAATTCCAAGATTGTCTCCAACAAGGAGCATAGTTTAACATTGGATCCTATGGGAAATGGCTTTGAAGGTCTTCTTCTTGTAAATTACTGTCACAATTAAAGCGAACATGTCCATAAATGTTGATTAACCAAAAATATGTTTTTGATGCTAATCAAAATTCCAAGATAGTAACCACCTTTGAACATAGTTTTACATTGGACCTTATTGGAATTGCTCTTGAAGGTCTTCTTTGAAACAACTAAGAAAGTTCAAGACATTCGTTTCAAAAATGCTAGTTTGAGGGCCTATACTAAAACTGTTTGGTGCAGATTGAAATTCCAAGATGGAACAGTTTAATATTAGATCCTATGGAAAATGTCCTTGAAGGTTTTTTTTCTTGAAAATGACTTATAATTTAGAACCAGGTGACAGATACAGACTCAGGTGAGCCTCTAGTTGAGAATTTGTTCTCAGCTTTTCAGGTTTCACTGACAATTAATTATTATTGTTCTCCCTTCGATAAGTGCATGCAAAACATTATTGCATACAGGTATTGTCTACATGCTATGGAAGATAATATGAACACAGAGTTTTTCCTTTGTTACTGATATGGGGGATAAGTGCTTTTTCCTAGCAAGTCATAGCAGTCTTTGGAACTGGTCATGAATTTTTCTGTAATAAAGATTTATATGTGTTTTGCTGATAGTTTGCTTTCATTTTCAAATATGTACATGCTAATAAGTTGTAGATTGGACCTAAATTGTTGTGAAACAAATAGACTTGACTGAAGGGTGTTAGTCATGTGTTTGTGCTTTATTTTCCTGAACATTTTCTGCCCATTATCATATTCATGTATGCATCAAACTCTTCACATACTTATGATTTCTTCAGTTAATAAAGACCTGTTGAAGTTAGATGCTGCCAAAGATCCACGCAAGAAAAGAGAAAACTTAAGAAGAATGGAAAAAGAATTGTTAGACTGCTTCAGAACAACACAAGAACCAGTTGGTAAGAGCACTGTATTGTTCTTGGATTTTAATATTTAAAGTGAAGTGTTTTCTTTTTGTTCATAATTTTTGTTTGCATGTAAATTCATTTATTTTTGAAATGCTTGGACAGCATAGAGGAAAAGACAGAAAAATCATTGTGACATAATCAAATACATAAGGTAACATAATTTACATAATGTTCAAAAGTGCAAGTTAGATCATGATGAATTTGTGATAAGACAGATTTTGATATTGAATAGCTGTCAAATCTGTGAATAATGCATTTTATATATCCAGATGTGTATAGTTGTAACATGTAGCTGATAAAACCATAAACACATGCATCTTATAAAGAAATACATGTAGTGTTCTATCAAATTGAGGTTGAACAAATTATCTGATAAAAAAAAAGATATAACTATTTAAGGACTTATGGTGATTTCTTCAAACAAACAAAAAGTAACTCTTGGATTTTGTTCCTATTACTTACATATTCAAAAGTACAGTTGACTTAAAGTAATCGGTCAATTTACTTTGACTTAAATAAAATTTTTGAGTAATCAAAAATGAATTTGGTAGGTTTTTTCTGTAGATGGTCAAAAATTTGATTGGAATTCATTGTTATTTTTAAGGTTGCACTCGTACTTCCTTTAGCAGTAGAGGAGATAAAGGAATTTCATCGATACTGAAGGAATCAACAAATGCACATTGTTCAGGTGAACAATACATTTTGCTATGTCTCCTCGGTTTGTGTAACAAATTACTATAAAATAAATTTATTGTCTGCAAGTATGATTTTAATTTATTTTTACACTACTTTAAAATTAATGTTTCTCATTTTTCTTTTTGATGTAATCACACTTACCAACCTCCAGACTTGAAAATCCAGGTTGTGACTTGCATTGACAGATAAAAATTTGCAGGTCATATCATGCAACCAACTTTTTAAAGATACTTCTTTTCATTCTATTATATAAACTAAACCTATACATACAATGCATCCTCATTTATCACCACCTTTTCAACCATGGTAGATTTTGGCAATCTGCAAGGGTGACATAAAACAAGGGAGAACATTACATTAAAGCTATGTAAATTTTGGAAAAGTGAATCTTGAAAATATTAGGTGATAAGTGAGGAACTGCCACTAAAGCAGGGCAATAAAACGAGGGAGATGTTGATCTGTTACTATTGTATAAAGTGTTACAAATACAACATACATGACTGTATCTGTATAAATTTGGTAGAAAAATTAATTAAATTAAAATTAAGATTTTATTGAATTCCCCAAATACCACAATGGCTGATTTTTATGAGCGATTGCTTTCGTAAGTCTTACAAGATAATTTCTTGCACCAGCTCCAATGCTATACAAATGCATGTTTACATAACACAAACAGCACTGCGTTCATAATAATCTTGTCTCACTGAAATTACGATTTTTCTGATGTCATTTAACATATTTTTTCATCTTAGTTGGCATGTTTGAACACACCAGTCCAGAAAAAGACCTCTTTCTCTCTTACACTGTTGCATACTAACAATTGTCCCAAAATTTTCAGGGAATGTTTCATGTTTTTAAAAACTCAGGCATTTGTTCGTTTTAACTGACTTGTTATCGATAGAAAAACACAAAAACTGTAATTCTCAGGTCAGTAGCAAAATCTTGGGTGTAACCGGCAAATAAGGGTCACTTAACAGGTATGATATGATATTTAGCATTCATGTTTTAAACGCTTTCTAACTGTCTTTCTGCCTTTTTGTTGTTGTTGCTGTACTTGAGGCCTTTAGGGCCCAGGAAAATTGTACCCGAAGGCACTTACAGTATGTTATTGAATCACTGTGTCTACATTTAATAGCTATGAAATGCAACCAATCACTGTTGTAGTGTGGTTGTTTAATGCTGCCACAAGGCATAACCCCATTGGAAAAGAGAAAGGATTAATTTGTTTTTTGGCTGTTGTGAAGTCATTAACATAACATATCACATAAGAGTACAAAGTATGGACATTATTTTTATGATAGAAAAAGACAAGATTATATGAGTTCATGAAAGAGCTGTTCATTATTTTTATTTCAACAGGTACTAATCATGTGAGATGGAATCCTAAACACTTAAGGACCAATGAATTCACCAAAGAATATAGTGAGTTGGATTTTCTAAATTTTATGAACATTAACAAAGGTTAACGTTTGATTTAAAATGAAACGATTCAGCAATCTCTCCTCTTTACACGGTTTTAATCTATCGCGTTTCCACGACATTTATCAATTTAATGTTTACATAGGCAGTTTGTGTATTTCACTGTTCCCTGATGAATGTTACTCTAAGTGAGAAATAGGCTTGAGTAGCACAAGATTGAGATTTAATGGTTATATAACTTGATTTTTCAGTATTTTATCTTGGTCTCTTTAATGAAAATAGTAATAAATTTGCAGAATTATTTGAATATGTTTGTCCCTCAGGCCCAGATTATGTAATTTTGACCTCTAAAGTCCAGGTGACTGTAAAGTTTATGTAAGAATAATTGATTAGCTCAGTTTGGGCACATTTCATTTGTGCCAATTGGAAAAATTATCTATATTTCATTTGCGCCAATTAAAATCTTTCATTTGCGCCAAATGCATTTTATGCATTTGCACCATTTATATTTTCCAGGTTATCAATACATAACCACAAATCAAATAAAAAATAGAATAATAACAATAAAAAATGAAAAACAGAATTCCACGAAAATAGACTAGAATCTAGGAATTTTTGTACTGTGGCCTTATGTACACAAGATTAAAACTATATATAGTTTGGTGAGTAGTATTCAAGTAAGTTGGTATTTAAGAGATCAAAAAGTGAAAATAGCACACACACACCCAAGTCAAGTAAAAATGGATTTGGTTCACACAGAAACCAATAGAGGGAAGGAATCTGTTATTTTGAATGGACACACATACAGACCTTCAAATGTATTAAAAAATGGAATCAAGTCATATCGTACCTTGAAGTCATGTAAGGTCAAGATAATGACAGACGCTGGTGGGCAAACTATTGTAAAGACGAGAATGGGCATACCCATACTGCAGATGAACATAAGACAGAAGCTAAACAACTTAGGATCAGAGTGAGAAAAGCATCAGGCGATATTTCTAGTAGACCGTCTAAAATGATCAGAATGGAGCTTCAAGATATGGACGAAAGTCAGCTTATACCTAAAGACCTGAAAAATGCTTCACTTGCAATCTATAGAGAGAGAAGAAAGGACATTCCTATTTTGCCAAAATCCATACAACAGGTTCAAGATACCATTAACTTCATGAAAATAGAAACCAACAAGTCTGAACTTTTTTTGCAAGTTAATAATGAGCAAGATGAAATAGTTATTTTTACATGCAATTCGAATTTAGAATGTCTTTTTAATGAGATACAGGACATATTTGTAGATGGAACATTCAAATGCTGTACAAAGTTTTTTCAGCAGATGTACACTATACATGGTTGCAAGAATGGTAACAATGTTCCACTTCTTAATGAGCAATTCTACTCGGATCATCCAAATATATATATTTTCTTAGACATTATAAAGAAAATTTAGGCCATAACCTACATTAAGATTAGAGCACTGGACATGCCAGCCGCTGTGATAAAGCATGGAAAGGAAAAGCTCGATTTTGTTCTAGAGAAATTTCAACAGTATGTCAGAGGTGATATCACACGAAGTCAATATATCCATATAGTTGCCTTCAAATACTCTGCTAGAACAGACTTGTGATGAGTCGGATTATGTACTGTACATAGTGCTTTTTTAGGTTTTAGTGCTTTAACTTTTACTTTGAACTGAACTGAATAAACGTATTTTATTGTCGCATGTAACAGACTATATCCTGCTCAGAATCCTACTTCCACCTCCTCGTGGTGAGCAGGGGGCAGGTTTACACCTGGCAAACGGAAGGGGTAATTGCAATTATAATAATTTCAATTGGCACAAATTAAGTGTTGAGGTGTGGTTACCTGTATAATTTTGTGGCACAAATGAAAGGTTACTTTTGGCACAAATGAGGGATTATTTTGGCACAAATGAAAATAGCCGCTCAGTTTCTTTGATATTGTTATGTAGTTGTAAAATGTGTCATCTGGTTGTCAACTCACTTTCACTGTTTATTAACTCTAGAATAGGTTTTACCTGTTCCAATGATTTTTGTTACACATATTAAATCTGGTTAAAGCTTTATTGAATTTAGCTGCATTAACAGTTTTGTAGAATCCACATGCATGTTCAGTTTAGAATTAGAAATTGTAATGAAAATATATTGTTGTTTACATTTTTTATACAGTTTCATTTCCTTCTGGAGGATTGCGAAATGATAAAGGACAAAACCTTTGCTTTGCAAATTCCCTGCTACAGTGTTTGAGGATAACAGATATACACACAATATTAGAGAACCATGATCACTGTGGAGGTAATTTATGTACAGCCATTTCTCTTTGATCATACTGACTGATATTGTCATTCTTTCTATAGAGCCTTCATATTGAAAATTATCTACACGTATAATAATTATAATGCTTTATTTTCTGAGGGCTACACAATTGGTATACACTAATCTTGCCCTCATATCTGACTTGACCCTGGTAATACAATGGACCAGCTTACTGGATTTTCTAATCAAAGCTTGGGACATTACCTAGACATGATATCTTTTTTGGGTAGTTGAAAACAGTAGTGGTAGTTTTATAGATATTAAGTGTTTTTTAAAATTTATTTCAAAATGTATAATGTTTATTGCTCATAAAACTGGATGTAAAGCCAAAAGAAGATCATATGAAAATACCAGTGCCTAAATAATGGAAGAAACAAACTTCAAAGTAACAGAAAAGATTAAGAAATCACATAATGTTGAAACCTGAAATCTTGTAAATCATATCACAATATTTATAATTCCAATCCAGTTTGCATGTTACATTTTACTCAGTATTCATTGGTTGTTCCTATTTCCGGCAAAATATAAATTCCTCACACCAATTTCCTTGTAAAACAAATAAGCTGACTATCTATTGTTTATATGATCTTGTTAACAAAATAGATTCTATTATACTCTGATTTTTTTCATTTGTACCATAATACAATATTAATTAGCATTATTTATGATGCATTTTTACTGATTTGTATACATTTCTGTCGAAAGCACCATACCCTTATGTCATTTCAAATACAAACACAATAATGGAAAGAACTTAGTCATTCTGATGAAATTTACTGATAACTGGAATTATAAGAATTTTTTTTCTGAATTTATCAAATTGTAAATTGGCACACTGCTCACAAAGTTAACTAAAAAGTCCATTTGTGAGTGGTCGGCCAAGTTTACGTAACGATTAATTTAGAAAAAATAATTGTTAATATATTAATTCATATACCAAAATATTTCTTTATCAGCTGAAGAAAGTTGTGTCACCTGTGGCCTTAAATCATTATTGAAACAGGGTGCAATAACAGTGGAGCCATTGTGTAATAAACTGACAGGTAAAAATGTTTCTCATGCCCCATTATATGGCCCGCCCTTTTTTTTAAAGCAAAGTCATATGATATATGATTGTGACTGTCACTGAGTGACCATTTAGATATTTATAATTCTACATGTTTAAAACATCCCTTTTTATAGAAAGATCCCTATTATGTAAAGATACTTTTAAAAGAAGCTCATTTTATATTCAAACCAAACCTGAACTGTAACATTTAACAATAACGTTGAACAATGTGAACACAAGAAAAACTAATTATTGCTGTTACAAATTAATTGTAATTATCTCCCTTATATGTCAACTAAACATATTAACACCTTGTTGATACAGTTTGTTATGGACAACTACTGTTATATATATGACATACCTTTCTGGTACATGAAAAATCACTTTAAAATAGACAGCAGCACATACATATGAAGATATTCAACTTTTCAGGTATATGGAAAGAATATGTTGTTGGCAACCAAATGGATTCAGAAGAGATGCTCAGAATATTAATGGAGGAAGTCCGAATAAAATGTTTCGGGTAACTGTCTTCTGTTATGGCTCTTCTATTTAAACATACATGGTACCCAGGGTAGGTATTTTGATTTTAATTCTGAAGGTGGATATATCATAGTTCTACAACAGATATCTTCACATATAAATATTGAATTATATTGATGCAAGATTACCGCTTCAAAAAAGTGTTTTCTCTGGGTACCACATTTGTTTTAATGGTAGAACTATCAGACAAGAGAAACTTATGATTCAAGTAGTTTAACCTCATAAAAATCTCTAAAATGTCCCCAACAGAAGATAAAAGCTTGTGTTGTATCTTAATAATGAGTCCCCGAAAGCCTTTAAATTAAATATTGTCCTCTTTCAATGAAAATGCTTTGTTAGAAAAGCTTATTTGTCATGATAATGTAACTTGAGGTATATGTATATTCTTTGGTTTATGCTGAATTTTTTGTTTTTTGTGTGGTCCTTTTCCACTTCTTGCATTTGCATTCATACCAATAAAATATCTAAAATTATGCTTTTGGTGTTTATATTGGTATAAAATTTAAGAATTTTAAAGCTTTCAGGTATTGACACATTAATCTATCCAAAAATTTTTCATTTTCTTACACATCAACACATTTATTTTTACAGAATGTAATCTTTTTGACCAAGTGAATGCCTCCTATCACTTTATGAATCATTTTCTGAACTATAACAACTCACCTTTGATCATTTTTTAAATTTATAGATAAGTTTTAAAGGGATTTATATTTTTGTAATAAATTACATAACTGGATTATTGCTGTAACCACATGATTGAATAAATGAAATGCTTTAATGTTATTAATTAAACATATATTATCAATGTATTTTCTTAGAATAGAAGAAATTGTAGAAGAACATCAAACAATATTTTATGGCAGGGAAAAAATCACAGGTAAATCAGTTTAATGACTACACAAATTGTACTAAACTTTGATTAGTATGCATACTATTTCATGGTCCTCTCATTGGTTGAAATATTTAGTTTTTATGCTGTAACTTCTGTTACATGTATAGTGGAGCAATTGATATACTACTGAAGACCAATTATCACCATTTTTACCTACTTTTTATACAACCAAAAATTTTGCATGTGTATTATGGCATGACGTCATCATCCATCTGTTTGACACATGGTTTCCGGACAATAACTTTTGTTCTAGTTAACTGATTTTACTGAAATTTCAACACAATGGTCCAAGGCATGAAATAAAGGAAAAGAGTGGTAATGGAGATCCTGGAACTTGTGGTTTCAAAATTAAGGACCAAGGGGAAATATAGCATTTTTGTAATTTTTTATGTGGAACGTTCAATTTCCATCCGATTTTTGATTGTTTTTTTTTTCATTCAGTTCCTTATGGAAATATAGATTCTCCTTCTGCTTCCTGTGAGTTCTCATATGTCTCCACTCATGATAGTTAAATTTTAATTTTAACCATGAGCCTTGGCGACAAATTTGTCCCAGACAAAAGTATTGAATTGTCATGTTCTGTATGCAACTTTAAGATAATTGATAATATGACAATATTTATCAATGAAAAGGTACTCGAGGGTAAAAATTAAAGATATCGGGCAATTAATATCATGGAGATAACAGGCTGGGTTTTACAGATGATCAGTTTGAAGTCAGTTTGTTCAGAGACATATATACTAAGGAGATTGGTGACATCAGAATCCTGGTCAAATCGTTTTACTTCCAGAATTGCATAGTAATTTTTATATATCTATGGAATAACTGCATTTATGGAATTATTTCAATCAAATTTGAAAGATTTGTCGCTCAAAACCTGTTTTTAAAACAGACTTGCACCTAAATATGCTAATTTTAATAAAAGATGTCGCGAATAAATGTGTTTTTCCAGCAAAAATTTGATTGTTTACATTCTATAAAATTCGTAGATTTCACTACTGATTTTCACATTTTAACATTTTTTATCAAAAATATACTTTAATAGCCAAAATATTAGAAATACACGTCATACATCTGTGACCATTTGTGTTTACAGTATAGATACATAAATATGATTTAATTATTTCATTACATGACAGCTTTACACGATCCAAAAAAAAGAGGCATGAGTGAAATTTTATGCCTTCACAAGAATTCATCTGGAGTTGCCAGTCTCTGTGTATATATGTCTCTGGTTTGTTGTAATTCCTTCTTATAATACTTTCATGATAATATTATTAAGTGGTAAAAGTGAAATTATCCTAATGCACCAGTTTATGAGTAGTAAAGAACTTGTTGTGATTAAACTGTCTTTTCTTTTCAGTTACTTGTCATGCATGCAGTCAAAAAATTGAAAAAACTGAAATTTACACTGACATCAGTGTTTCAATTGACAAGGTACAGTTATATTAATTATATAATTAACATGTTTTCAATATAACATGCTGAAAACAATCACATTTCTAATGCTGCACATTTTTGCTTAACAGTTTAGGAAAAATAACTGTCCACTACTGAAAGAAGAAATAAGTAAATGAATGGGATCTAAAACTGATATTATGACTGTAGTTTTTTCTTTGTAAATAGCAGTGTTTTTAAAAGATGAAACGAACTTGCCAGACTTGTGATGCACAAGTAAGATATTGAAAATTTTTTTAAATTTACCTTTATCGTACATAGTTCTTGTAATGTATGTTGTAAATTTAGTTTTATAAGCCAGCATGTCATTTAATATTGTTAGTTATAAGGTTGTGAGTAATCTAGCCAGATGAATAGTTTTCACAAAATTTTTCATAAATCCAGGACTTTTTGAAAAATATTAACATGCAAGAAGCATGATGACATGCAGAACTAAGTTGTTTTTTCTTTTATCTTAGGCTCAGAATATAGTACAAGCATTATCTCAGTATTTTGATGATGAAGAAGTTGAATATTTATGTGAAAGGTTAGTTGTAGTTTCTTCTTTCATATCCACTGCTGTGTTTTTAGTCACCGGATCCAAACGGTTTGCAGGTTTGAGTCCTACACACATTACTTCAAGTGTTAAGGTCTCCAGACATCTAAATGAAGTTGGGGTTTCACTGTATCAGTTGGTCCTGACTTTCTTCCCCAGTAAGTCTGGCTTCATGGTATCAGAAGTGAAGACTTTTACACTATTTCTCATAAGTCTTATGGGAAGGTATGGTGGTCATCTTGAATGGAAGTTGGAGACATCGGAAAGTTTTAAAAGGAGATTACCAAAAGACTGTCCCAGCCCAGTTTGGTTTAAAGAGATTTTAGAGGAGCAGATTTCTTAACACACATTTCCCATATGGTCCTTTGTTTAAGTATGATCTGCAGTGGTGGCCATCATACATGCGATGATTGTAAAATGATTAAGGGGTGAGATTTGTTTGAAAAAAAAGGTGAGATTTGAAAATTTACAAAGAATGTTAAATAATTTTATGAATTTAAAGGATGAGATTTGCTACTTTTTAACCAAAAATGAGGTCATGTTTTGTGAAATAAAAAGGGTGAGTCTCAACCCTAAAGTTTAAGACATCATGTGTATGGGCCATCTTGGATGATGATAAGTGTCATGAGATACGCTTTGGAAAGTGGACCATTCAAGGGAAGAAAAGATAAGAAAATCGAAGGATCAATCTGTAAAAATCATAAATCAAGGGACGCACACAAAAACCAGATTAAGACAAATACAAACAGTTAAACATCAAAGACACAAGAAAAACTAAAAATGAGAATGAGCAACACAGACTTCAACAAAAACATGAAGTGCACTCAGTGCTCCGGATGAGTAAGAAGTGCTTGCCTCTTATAAAACACTCGCCATGTTGTCAATTTTGAGGGGAAGGTCAAAGTATGAAGGTGACTTATTGGTATGGGTAGTCTTTAATCTCAAGCTCATTGGGATAGATTAAATACAGTTAGTCACTGAATCTTGAATTGTTCATTGACAGGACATCATCTATATAGCAGAAGCTAAAATTAAAGGTTTGGGCCAATTTCCTTTCATTTTTCTTGAGTAGCCCTTTTGTGAAAATTTAATGCTGATGGATGACATCCAATGCCACACATTGATAACAGCACACATGGCATTCAGCTAAAGGTAGAGTTGTGCTTCGTTAGATTTATATTGCCTTTAATCATATCATCCTGAGGAACATATAACATGCATTATTTTTGTTGGTTATAGAAATATTTTTTTGTTCTATGCATGATGTTTTCATATTTTAGTTGCAGTAGTTCAAAAGCAGTGAAGAGTACTGTGCTGAGGTCTGTTCCAAAGAACTTCATTATTCATCTTAAAAGGTATAAATCAAGACTTGAATAATTACCCAGGAGATATTTTCTAAAACAACAGAAACATTTATGAAGTGGACAGTGATTTTTTTACTAAATAGTATTTCATTAAATGGAAAATAATTTCAATATTTTGGTAATTAAATTGTGTCTTTGCTTCATTAAAATATCTCTATCAATGCTAGCAAAATGTACCTTACTTTAGACTAAGCAGCAGTCATGGTCATGTGGCATTTTTTTTCACTTTTTATGCTGAATATTATAAAAATCAATTGTACCCAACATTTCTTATACTCGCTGATTAAGGTATAGTCACTTTCTGGATAAAAACATAAAAAAATATTTTGGGTGTTCATCTGTAATCAAAGTTCTTTTTATCACATACAGCTTTATTGTGTATGTATGCATAAAGTAGTTGAAAGATTTCCATTGTCATAAAAATATTAGTATGAAAACTTAGCACAGATAAATCTATTTTAGATTTGGTGGAACAAGACGGAAAATTTTAAAGAAAATTGATTTCAGCCAAGAATTAATCCTGCATACTTGCATTAGAAAAGAGAGACAGGTAAGTCCCTTTGTAATTTGTTTCATTCTAAGTTCCAAACAATAAAAAGTTTTAATACAATAAAGATGAAATAGTATGGAAATATTATAAAACAGCTAAAAAATTTATTTCTGTAATAATTTTCCAATTAGCAGAAGGAAACTACAGCAAGAGAATACTGTATATAGTCTAGAATAGGTTAGATTTTAAGATTTAATTATTATTCAGTTAGGTTTGAAAATTATACCTCTTGTAGAGTGAGAAGTGCACTGGGTACCTTGACTATCCGTATGAATTTGTGCTGGCAACTCCTTGAACAACATACAGTATGTTGGGGACCACATTTTAGAATTATTTGTAGCAACCACTTTCAATGGAGTTATGACCCATTATTTTTTTGTCGAATATTTGATATAATAAAGTAACAATGCTGATATGCTATAATAAGTCATATGATTGATAAATGTAATACTGGTAGGATGTTTTGGCAACATTTTCAAAGAATATTCTATAACACCATTTTGTGACATTCACCAGATTGCCCTTCTTTTACTTTTAATTTTGACAAATCCTTTTAGTTTGTAGATAACAGTTTTAATGATTTCCAGAGAAAATGCATTTGCATTGGTATGGCAGTTTATGAATCAAAGGATGCACAATATAAAATTAGAATTTCTTCAAATAAACTAATAAAGGCACCCCCCAGTTTGATTCACCCAAGTGTATATATGTCTAAGACATCATTTTACTCTATGAAATGAGATGTTTATTAATTGATTGCAGCTCCCTTTTCTATCCTTGGCTTTCTATGACACTTTAACAGACATTATTTGTTCAATTAACAGTTATGGTTTTACAGAATAATCTGTCTGGCTATTCAAGGGTGTACAAGTAGTTTCATGATCTTAGATATTTAGAACTATCATTTCACACAAGTCTGTAAATATTTTTTTAGTTTATTATGGATGAGATTGGTGTTGGAAACACTGTCTCATGACAATATAAAATATGTATTATATTTTTGCACAAGTTAAATCCATAAACTGCAGGATATATATCAACAAATACCCCAAATTCAAATAAACTTTGATAACTTTGTTTTTAATTGTAGGTGGTGGAAAATAAGGCAATTTTGTTTGCTGTTATTTTCCATAGTGGGAATTCTCTCTAGGGGACATTATTACTGCTTCATCCAGTTTGGAGGATCCTGGTTTAGAATCAATGACTTAAAGGTACAATGTATGTCTTAATCAATCTTGAAATGAATCAGACTTTCTGCATATTCCTGTATTGCATTGTATACAGGCTTGAATACAAGTATTATTTGGTCTTTACCTCATCTGGTCCAAAGGACTTCTTCTCTGAAACTGCTTGATAGATTTGGAAAATTTCTTGCAGGGACTCTTTATGTGTTTTGTGGCGATTGGAAATTCAATATGGCTGCCAGGCCGAATAATGTGTTCTGATTGGATGAATTTTCAAAGATTTTCTTGTCAGAAACCATACGACCAATTGAGGCATAATTTTGTAGGTATGTTTCTCTACAAAGTTTGTGGTTTTTTTTTTGGAAATCCAAGATGGGAGGCACCAAGGAACGTTGTTTAACATAGTTTCCCTATGAGGAATATCTCAAAAGGTCTTCTTATAAACCATATAGAAGTCAATAAAAATGTTACATTGTAGAAGTGTTCCTTGGATGGTCCTGTATAAAATACTTGGTTTTTTTGCTGATTAGAAATCCAAGATGGTCTCAAT
>JAOXYJ010125535.1:0-11093 GCA_028566555.1 Lithophaga nigra
AGTCCCGTCCTTCTTTCCTTATTCATGACTTACCACCGAATGTGACTTATTACCGGATTTTAACAGGAGCAACACGAGGGGTGCCACTAGTGGAGCAGGAGATGCTTACCCTTCCGAAGCACCTGATCTCACCCCGGTTTTTAGTGGGGTTATTATTGCTCTGTCTAGTTTTCAGTGTTATGTTTTGTAGTCAGTGTTTGTCTTTGTGTCTTTGTGTCTATGTTTGACCAAACGTTGTATGTTCTTTTTGATTTACGGTTTCTGGTTGCCCCTTTCGTATCTTCGAACTTTACTTAACCGGTCAGGATCAATAGAAGGGGCTTAAAATGAAATTTTGCTTCAAAGCTTTGTTATAATATATCAACGCAGTGGTCGTTGGTTGTAGATGCAAACTGTAATTGTTAGTAGAGACATAACTGTTGCTGTAGGGATTTGAGGGGCAAGAAGGAAAAAAGGACCGAATTACGAATCGATAAGGTACAGGGTTTTAATATATCACTGCACTAATTTTTTTAATATAGAAATGATAGATTATGCGTATTAGAAATTTAGCCCTTACTATGGGGATAAAGGGTCAAGAAAGGGGAAAGGAGAAAAGGACAAAATGTAAAAATTGATTGTAAACTGGGTTGTGATATGTCATTGTACAGGTCTTTGTTTGTTGAAGTTAAAGGTAATAGGTGTTAGGGTCCTAGCCCTTACTGTATAAACTTAAGGACCAAAAATCAATATCGGGATGCGGGGATACTAGTCGTTTCCAACAACACCTCCATGTAGTATTTGTATGTATATTTATGTTAAAAAGCCGACTATTCTAGCTTGATTAGATAATTAATTTTAGTACAGGAAATAGTTTTACGTTAACTAAATAAGTTGTGCATCAGTAATTCTCTGAATACAACGGGATGAACGTCATATTACATTGTTTATGCTAATTGACGCCTTTTTTTCAGTGTACGCTACATCTTGGTTGTACTTTAGTAAAAATGGCCCTTAACTGTCATGTTCATTGGCTTTTTAAACCGTTCAGAATTTGAATGTTCAGTATTTTTCTTTTTTCCTTGTATCTTTTGTAAAATAGAAAAATGGTATATATTTTTACATCACTCAAGATATTGTCATGGAACCTTTTTTTGGCTCTCATGAGACCAAAAATGTTGCAGCGGATTATAAATGAACAAAAGATAGAAATTGGGAGAAAAATAAAGAGGGGAAATTCAAGCCTACCCACAGTTTTTACATCTGAAAATAAGTTTTTATATTCTTTTCAGGCAAAAGCAGTTCATGGTTTAGGAAAAAAACTTGTATTTCGCATATTGCATATTTATTTCAGAAACTGGAATTCTTATATATGATACGAAACTTTCTATATTAAGTTTCACCGGAATCTGAAGTTGTCTGCATGTAAGCGAAGTATGCCACAAGTTTGAAAATATTGTCTTTCTTTTCCGATATCGCAATTCATTGCAAAAAATAAGTTTTTATATTATGTGTCTCTTTTTATGCATAATCTAAGAACTGCTCTCTGTTTACATCGCAATATTGAGAAAATAACAATGCAGGACTATATCCAAGATTGTAGCTAGGGGTTCACGTAAACTTTCGAAAATGTGTGGTTTTCTGAGGCAAAAGTCATATTAATAGTCATTCATAATGCTACATACAACATACTTGATTAGCTGACGTACACACGTACTGACTGTATATGTTAGTCTATACAATCTTGATGAACTCGTTCTAGATTTTTTTCAATGCCAGACTACGTCGTAATTTTCTTTATCGTAAATGGTTAATGTCTGTATTTACATATGATTATGTAGGTATAAAGGCCGATCTTTATAATTTGATAAGATAATTAATTTCAAAGTACAAGTAATTGTTTAACGTAAGCAATAATAAGTTATGCATCAACACATCGTGCACTGAATACAAAGTGATGAACGTTACTAGACCGTCTGGCTGATATTTTTCGCTTTTTACAGTGTTGTCGTATACTTTATTAAAAATTTCGCTTAACTATCGTGTTGATTTTTTAACCTAATACTTTTGTGCCTTTCAAATTTGGGAAGGCTCAATACTCCTTTGTGAAATAGAATGATTGTAGATATTTATTCATCATTCGAAACATATTGTCAGCATGACACTTGGTCATATTCACTGCAGAACCGCGCTAAAGTTGTTTTTTTTTTTTTTTTGCAAGTGAATCATAATGCATGTATAGATCTAGCTGAAATGAATTACAGAACCATGTTTGTTGAAATTGATCCTAATATCATATGAAGGTGAATGTATGAACCATAAGTGCTGCAGTTCAAAAGGAAACTGTGGGTAAAAAAACTTATAAGAATTCAAAATCACAGATACCAATTTTAATGCGTACGAGGCGCTTTTCTGGTTACAATATTCGACTACAGTAGAACTTTGGTAACTCATACATGAAGATAGTCTGAATTGTGTGTGAATTATCAGGATTCCAGCCATGAAAATGGAACAATTTTCCGATTAAGTTTGCATGTTTCCCTGTACTATTTGTAATGTAATGCACAGAAGAATCACTTTTTCGGTATTCAGTCAAGAAATTTCTTGCGTGTAATGAATACTAATTTCACTGACTATTTCTTGTATTTATAATTTCTGATTTTTGGGACATGTACTGGAATGAATGTGTGTGTGTGTGTGATATTAATACCCATATAATTCCTTATACATTATCTGTATTGTTTTTCAGTTTATGGAATGTTAATTGCAGTGTCTGTTTTACCTGATATTTGAGGGTTATTTTTTATATAAACAGAAGTATTGTTATGAGCTGCATTCAGATATATAACAACTGTAATGAACTGAAGATTGAGTGTAAACGAATCTGGCAATGGAAACAGAACTTTGATCAAAAGGGTAACTGCACTTTTTAAGCAAAAATATTCGAATAATATGGAGGAAACTTAATGTTTAAATTTTTCAACGATAAAGAACCACCCTTTAAATTAGTAAAGATTTACAAAAGTGGTGTGTTTTTCTTGTTATTCATTATTATTTATTTTGACAGATGATCAACAAATCTTATAAAAAATTTTCAGACAAAGTGATTTTCCAGCCAGGACATTATAAAAGTAATACAAACATGAAGAAGTAAAAACAAGTAAATACTTGAGATAAAATCCCACACAAAGCCGGAATTTAGAATGAGGGCGTTGTTAGGATAAGCTTCTTCTTCTTTGCTTGATACAAGTAATCTCAATACTTGTATACAAATCAAGGGAACAGAAATTAATGACACTGAAAACATTTCTACCACTAGTGCCGTTGGAATCAAACAGAAGCAATCCCTATTAACTCTAAAACATCGTGTCCATATGAAGGATGATTACGGACATGTATCCTGGTATCGTAGTCGTTACCTATTCTCCATACCTGTTTTACGACTTGTTACTCAAGGCAATACAACGGGAACCGGATGTTTAGCGCGACATGCTTACCCCTCTAGAACAATTGATTTCACTTCCGGTATTATAAGATTTCGTATTGTCTCAGCTTTAATTTTAGTGTTGTGTATGTGGTTGCTTCCTCGTTATATGTTTATGCTAGTTTCTTTGTGGATAACAATTTTTTCTGGTCCTTTGGTTTAATGCTCCACGAATGTCGGTGATTTTCTCTATTCATTGTAGATAATCGTATTAAATTAATTGCATACACTCCACTGGCAGAACAAGCAGGAACTTGCTACTTAGAGATTGGAAGATTATAAAACACTAAAAATATTCTGCCTGTAAGAAACTGGATCATGCAACAGTCCCTCCGATGCATGAATAATTAAGTGAGAAAACTTCATTTATCATCAAGATGTATGGTCAAAAAAGAATGGATAGTAGAAATTTTCCTATATGTGTTCAAACATTGTTAATATTTTGTTTCAAAACAAATATATGTGTCTCGACTAGAAAACCAGAAATTACAAAAAAATGTACTGAGGAGATATGAAGAAACCAGGGACCAGTTGAACAAATCTAACAATGTAACAACTCGTACATATCATATACAGTACCTAATATGGCACAATAGTTAAAAAAAGACATTTACTATACTAAAGGATAATTAAGGATCTTTACTCTATCTTTAGATGTTTCTGGCATCATATTTTTCTTTTTGAAAAATAATAGTGTTTTCTACAGTGTAAAAAACCAACAGGAGGTAAAACCGGTTAATCCTACCACGAATTGTTAATTTTTATTTTCAGTGACAGAGCTAGTGTGGAGGACAAAATATTAACAATATAAAGGACAGATGGTTTGAGCTTTATTTCCACAGCTTGGAATATAACACAATTAGTTGTCAAAAGAAAAATTATTGGGAAAAACTTTATCTAATAGAGTTATTAACTAACAGCTTGAATAATTACAAAGTACAATATGAAAGTAACAAATGGAAAATATATATCTATATGTGTGTCCGTATTTCTCTCTATCTTCATTTTCTAGATTGATCTGTATCTACAAAAGAAAATATCACTAACTGTTGAAATAATAATCAAATACTTTTAGGCACAGAATTAACGGTTTTTAGTAGAGAATAATTATAATTTCCTTTCTTAAATAATGCTTTATTGGTTATTAATCTTCCCACGACAAGGTATCTGAATTTATCTGTTTCCCCAAAACCCTTGATATAATAACAATCTACAATACCAAATTTAGTGCACAATATGCCCATTTCGACAAAATGATGTCTCATCAGTTGTGCTCGAGGCCTAAAAATATGGAAAAACAAAACAACACCGAAAAGGTTGCAGAGCAGAAATAAATGCCAAAACGACAAAAGGTTAAAGCCAAACAACCAGCTAAGGACAGAAGTTTGAATTTACCAGTCATCATGAAGACTCATTTGAACCAAATAGAATGTATCTCCAGTTAATTTTATTGAATCCAACACTTTTTTCTGGGTACCACTTTTGGATACTAACACATGCAAATTTTGTTTGAACTGTGGATAGAATGTCAAAATGTGTTTTTAAACAGCTTTGGAGTATAAACCAGACACTTCACGCTCATGAATTATAGCCACTGAATAGAATAATGGCAATATTTCAGTTCTCTAGTTTTGTAACCCGTTTTTTTTTTAAATTTTAAGATGGACTTTGTTGACTCATCAGTCACACCTACATTTATATACGTGTATATAATTGTGATTGTGATTTTGAATGCGAGCTGCCCAGTAAAACCTCTCTGCTGAGAACAACAACGATTGTCCCGTGTTATAGTTATTATTGTGATTATACAATCATACCTTCATTACTAAATTACTATATACAATCAGTATCTTTTTTAATGAAGCTGATCATATAAGAAATAGGGGGTGGTATATTTAAAATGTACCTTTATTTCGTTCTGCAGTTTCAAAATTTCTATCACTTCCCAATATCGCCGTTGTTACTCCCAATTTGGCTACCGGACTGCCAGTTGTTGCTCCCGCCACTTGCAGTCTGATAGTTATCACCATTACCTGTAGACTGCCAGTTGTCGTTTCCAACCTGATTGTTACCCTGGTAGTTACTTCCTGAATTTGAAGCCCTGTCGAAATAAGGTTTTTTTTTATCTATTAACATAAAAATGGAATTCTGTAAAATATCTCGATAAAACAAAGTATTATGAATGTAGAACATAATTGAGAAATTTTCTGGGTCATCTTTCTAGGTAGATATAAATTGCCTCTAAAATTGTGCCATATCTCTTTCGATAATAACTGTCTCTACGCTGAAATGAAAAGTAAACTCGCTGGGAGTTCAGGTGATGGGAGTCGTATTTCTGATATCGGGTCAAACTAAGACATGTAATTTTGGTACTTATTACTTCTCCGCTAAGCACGTAGCATTGAAAAAATAAAACAATTGTCAGTTGGGTGTTAGAATAATGTGTCCCAATGGGATGGCACGTCTACTGCGGGCTATTACTTCAATAAGACTGGTCAGCTGCGAGTCAGAATAAAGTGTATCAGTGGGGTTACATGTATACTGCGGTCTGTTACTTCAGTGAGTTGGTACATAACATCCAGCTCATAGTGCTGATGTTGACATCATATTATGTATTGGACTATATAATTTGTTCTCACCATTGTAAAGCTTTGAAATGCTTACTTGGAGCCAAATATTTATCACTGTAAATCCCTTTCACTATAATCATTAACATTATTATTATATTGTTTCGAAATAATCACTTTGTAAAGACAGCGTTTTCATTTAGCTTATTTTATTGAATATCCTTTAAATCGCTCAATGTAAATGAAAGACATTACCCGGGATAATATGAACCACCATAGCTGTCGTACCACTGTCTTCTCAAAAGTTCTCTTTTATTGTTGTCCTCGTTTAAATCACTGTCGATAAAAATAGAAAAGCAAATTTTTGGTAAATTTTTACACACTTAACTTTAGTATGTTTAAGCCAATCTGTGAACTTGTGAGCAAAGTAAAATTACACAAAGGACCACTGTGGCACCATGTTTTAAGACAAAATGACAAAATAGAACGAAAAGCTCTAATTTTTTATTTCTTTCTTCTAATTACAACTTGTGGTGTCATTTTGCGTCATAGTTTGAATATTTACTGTATTTTATGCATAAGAATGCAGATATTTCAGTAAGAAATTGTACAATTTACCTGAGCATTCTTCTCATTACTTCCATTTTCCGTCTGTTGCCCGTATTATCGTCAACATTGTCATCGAAATTTACACTTCTACCCTTGGTTACTGAAATATAACAGCCAATTGGTCGACTAGTACTGATCAACGTGACATGGAAGTATAAAAAAACTTCTTAATTACGACAAAAACAGCGAGTACAAAACGTACATCAAATAGGTCATACAAAGATAAAAGACGTAGAAAAAGAACAAATAGAAGCGATATATGAGATCGAAATTTCTGATTCAGCTCTATACGGCTACTGAAAAGCTGCATTTTGCGAAAAACGACAGCATGGGAGTAATGCAGTTTTCATCGAGATTTATACACCTCTATAGCAGGCAATTCATCGACTAATAATCCGAGTCTTAACTTGAAGGATTACTTACATCTTATATACTCAAATAAGCTTGAAATTAAAGAGACGAGGGAAACATCTTCCTCTGTTTCATCCCTTGATTTATATTTATATATTGACATCTATACTGAAATCTAAGCTATACGACTAATGTAATGATTTTGACTTTCTAATTGTGAATTTTCCCTTTTTTGTAGCAATATACCTGTCTCCAGCCCACAGTGTATACATTTCACAGTTATTTCGCTACTCACGTGCATGTGATGTGTACAGTGACTCTCTAAACAGAGCGAAATTGCTGTCACAGAAGCTACTTAGCCAGAGTATGTTCAGCCTTTGTTAATATCATTACTACAGAAATTCTATAGCCGACATCATGATTTAATAGATCGTTACGATGTTTTGATCTTACAAATGAGACATGACATCTTTATTTCGATTTCTCATCTTACTGGATTTACACTGCACGGAATTAACTTTTTCCCGGACATTTGCACTCAAAATGTGACGGGTGCCGTCGACGGAGCAGGACATGCTTACCCTTCTAGAGCACCTGATGTCACCCCCTATTTTTGAGGGGGTTCACACATAGTAAGTGCTTTGGTTTTTGCGTCGTATTGTTCATGTTTTCTTTTTCTTCTGTTTACTTTTTACTTTAGTTTTATATTGTCTTCTTGTCCTTTTTGTGGTTTGTTCGTTTTTGTGTGGCCAATTTTGCCTTGTCTACGGATTATGCCTTTCTGAACTTATTCCTGCGGTATTCTATCGCCGATATTCGGTATTCTGATCAAATTTGACTTGGAAGTATAAGGAAATACTGAAGTATGACAAAAACAGCAGTGTTAAACGTATATCATTTTTGTCAAACAAAAATTAAAATATCAAGAAATAAAACTAAAGTGAAAACATATAGGAGACCGAAATTTCTGTTCTAGCTCTTTACTGATATTGAAAACCTGCAAAGCTGCATGTAGCAAAAAACGACAAACCTAAAATTCAGCATTTAAAATTCACCTCAAAACTGGTTAATTTATTTCAATTCAGTTTTAAAATATAGTTAGAAAGTTAATAATTAATTCGTCTTTAGTCTATAAAAAGGATTCTTACCACCCACTAACATGACAAGGAAACAAGCGATAACTGCAGTCCTCATATTTGTTTAGTGCCTGAAAAAAGTGAAACATAATATTTGTTGAATATTATTCTACATTAAATTGAAGATATTTATATCTATCTAAAAACTTAAAAACATGTACAAGGCATTAAGTCGTTGAGAGAAAAAGAAGCTGCTACAAATGTCTATTCTTAAAGAAATGCCCGACGATCTATGTACGTAAAACAGGTTATATTCAGTTAGGAAGTATAGTGTGACTAGAATGATATAGTTTCAACTTATACTTTGACGAAATCGCTCTGTATTATGCAAAGTCGACATGGGAAGGAGGTAGGGCCATTTTTCTTTTGTATGTTCTCAGTAGGGCCATTTTCAAAAAGTTCATAAATGTTAACCAAATTTCACATTATTATAGCTTTTTTATACATACTTAAAGTTTTGAAAACAGAAAATCAAAATTTTGAACAAGGATTAACTTATAAATTCCTACAAAAAAAATAGTAATTTCTTCCGGTTTTTGTCAGTTTTAGGTTTTTACCGCATAGAAATTCAACATGAAGCACTCCGAGAACCAATACCAAAATTTTATTGGAAGTACATCTATGAATATATCCATCGATTACAAATTATTTCAAATTAACCTCTTGTGGTTTGTGAGGTGATTCAATGTAAAATTTGAAGTAAAGGAAGTGAAATCTGTCAAAATCGCCTTCAGGAAAATTTTTGGGGCTGATTATCTCTATTATTTTTACGATTTGGGGTCTGAATGTTGCAAAACATTTCCTGTTATTTGATTCAGACTCTTTCAAGGTAAAATTTTTTTCAGATTGACCAATTTTCGGAAATTTGTCCTATGAATTCAACAAATACAGGGAAAAATGGCCATTCCTCTTTAAAAATCGCCGGAATATGCAGTATTTTTATTACATGCAAGTCACTTTTCGTCCAATCCGTTCTACAGTCCCAGTGTCAATGGTATTAAAGTAGATTTTAAAAGTTGTATTATTGTTATGCATTAGTTTTGGTCCGAAAATTTTAAATTTTAACTTTTATATGCAAATGAACATATCAAACCAAGAAGAATAGCACATCCGTTGAATTGATACTACCGAAAACATATATAAGTTCAAGGAAAAATTAGCACTAGTTCCGTCACCTTAAGGTGCAGAATTTGACAGTCTTATTTACTACATGCAATATTCAACATAAATTTTTAATTCAAATTTTAATTGTTATGTCCGAAATATACAACATATATCGATTTTTAATTTTCTGCCTCAAATAAAAGCAATAAGCTTCCTTTTTTCTAAAATATTTGACTTGTCAGATTCACTTTGAGTTATGGTGTTGAACAAAAGAAAATTACTTACCTGTACAGCAAGATACTGTTCTGTAGATGAATGATGTCGACTAATTGTATGGCAGCTCATTTTATAGCTCTAAAGTGCTAATAGTATGCTAATTTATTGGAAAAAAACTTCTAAAGTAATTTGTGTTTGACCCTATGAGTGGGCACCTATTTGAAATGGAACACTGAACGTTCTATTATGCTAATGACATGATGAAAATTAAAAAAGAAATTTTGTACTTTTAAATACGAGTAGGCCGGACCATTAAACCCCTTAAAACATCACTGCTGTACACAAATTTGCTTTGATACGCAATATTTTGCATTGATATGGAAATTATGTACTTTGAACATGAGAGTTGACCAATCACAAATTATTTATCTGTTTAGGTTATTATTGCCGTAGATAAATTGCCTATTACGGAGTACAAGGAAGCGTAGTATACCGAAATTCCAGATTCATAAATTCGATTGGAATACACAATTCCGAGAAACAAATTGGACGTGATCGCATGAACTCCATAAGGAGTGACAACATATTTAAATACAAAATTAAAAAAAACATGTATAACCAAACGTGGGAATTTTGTTTAACGCAAAATTATGTCATTCATATGATTACTTTAGTCTTCAGTAATAATTACAAAACAAGAAAGAACTTTTATTTTAAAACTGAACTGTAATCTTTTGGGACGCGACAAGTGTCAATTCGTATATTTATTTTAACTCAATTACTTTTCTATCCTGGAATGGCAAGACAAAATTATCTATTTTATGTGTATTTTCTAAAACTGAAAATTATCATTTATTGTAATAAAAAAAGAATGAAGATATTAAAATTCCATATTCTGGTTTTGAATTTCTCCATGGACACATCCTAATGTTTATGTATTAGTAATAATCTTATTTCTTAGTAGTGGTGTTTCAAATATACCTGGAAGTTTTTAGTTTTAAATGCGTTTTCTTTTCAGGTACCAAAAGTATCATTTTGGAAAGTAGAAGATAGATTGAAATTAAAAAAAACTAACGCTGCTGCCGAAGAAGATGGCAAACGCCAATGACAGCAACAAAGACGATAGGATCGTGTGGTGTGTGTCATACTCTTTCCTTATTTTGTCTTTTGTTTCCAAATCTACATAATTAAGATTGTACATGAAAATGGGAAAATGAGGTATTAAAAATGTTCAGACCAAAAAATAAATACAATGATAAACATATAAACAAAATAAAACATTATTGCTCCCGCTGTATGCAAGACACCCCCTATGAGACATCATTTATATTGGACATGATTACACCTGATCTACTTGAGGCGTCCATCATGTAGAAAGACGTATGTAACGAATGTAATTGCTCCTATCCTACGTAAAGTATCTGTCACGCCGAAAGACATCAAGTGTATCAAACACCATTTTCCTGCTACATATGAGCGTCCGTCATTTAAAGAACAAAATTCATTGAACATTATTGATACTGCTCTGTATAAGACATCCGTTATTTGTGTGACTTATGCAGAATTGAAGGTATTTGTTACGTAGAAAGAAGTGCATTATAATGAGATATTATTTACCCTGCTATCGTAGTAGTTACCGTTCTCCAT